>OY979697.1:88843039-88982491 GCA_963855945.1 Thereva nobilitata
GCCCAGAAGAAGAGAAGTATTACCACAGAGTGTTTTCTAAAAAGCCTACAAGTGCGCAATCGGCAAGTGCGCAGAGCGCTAAAAATAGATCGCGGCTACTACTAAGCAATTTTCTGCCATCACATGTGGTGGGGGCAATTATTTAGAAACCGACTGTTTTCGTCTTCTAAATTGTCGCTTGTATTTTGGACGAAATTCCAGCCCAAGTTGCTTAGTAATAAATAAAAACGCGCAGCAAGGAATTTTTCCCAAGGATATAACGGCAAAAAAAAATGTGTGTTTTCTCTCCGCTTTCTTTCTTGATAAATTTTTCCAGGTGGACCGGGGTGAGTCACTCCATTTGGGGCGGAATTAGAACCGCCTGGAAAGCTCCCCCGTATAAGCAAGTAACAAAGCAATCAAATCGCGATTTTTGGGTCGTTTACTTACCGCCTGGCTGCAAGGAATTTTCCAAGCCAGTCTAAAATTCTTCGTACATAGAAGATTGGAGCTTTTTCTGTGAGCGCACAGTGGCGGCCGATTGATGTGGATCCGTTGGTGTACTGTTGTTGTACTGCTACTTGTTGGGCCACTGCTTGGTGGGTATAGGCTGAAGTTATGGAAATGCTCGGGATGTTGGAGAGCGCCGTCTCAGAACTTGTCATCGTATTTTCTATACTATTTGTGCCTGCCCCTATCAAATTTAGTAGCATAAAAAGTAGCAACAAATGTAGCAGAACCAATACTTTTTCTGAAATGAACTTCAAAGATATGTGAAAGTTGTTTTAAGCTAATTTATACGAACAAAAAAATAAATTGTTATCACTTTTTCTTAATAAGTAAAGCTCGGTTATAGACGAATTCATCAAGTACCCAAGCAATTAGTCCGGAGACTACTGACCGATATCTCGCCTTTAACAGATCATTAAGCGTCATTGTAGCAATTTAAAGATTACCCAGGGTCTAAGTATATCCTGGAGCTGTTTGAATTGTTAAGATTACTCTTCTACACTTTTGGGTTTATGAGTTTGGTCTTTGCAAAATTAATTTATTTTTAACTGTAATATTTGCAGCTAAGCGAATTTTTTTTGCAAGAATATGAGTGAGGATTATTGTAGGTTTGGTGAAGGAGATCTAAACTATTTTTCAATGCTATAATTATTAGTTGCTTTAGCATTTAATTTATAAGATTTTTGTTTTTAAATTTTATTCATCTAAACTGGTTCGTTGTATTTATTAATGATGGATTGTGAGATTGTTCGTTGTGTAATTGGAACATGCTGTGAATACGAAGGTGGTTGGTTGACAGCCATGGATGCAATTGGTATATTTAATTTTTTTTTAATTTAACATATAATTAAATATACTTCTTACTTATGAAGAAAACCACGTTTTTTCAATGAATTTTTCGACATAGGCCCCGGGTGAAAATAAGAGGCCGAAAAATAAGAGAACTTCGGCGTATTTTATGCTCAAAAATTGAATGGTAAAAAGAGCCGAAAATACGCCGAAAAATAGCCGAGGTACTGAACATAAAGCCGATAAAACGCCGAAATGACACCGAATATACGCCGACATGGTGAATGACCATAAACCGAAAAAAGGCCGAAAAGACGCCGAAATATTTACCGAAAACAAGCCGAATAAGCGCCGATGCGTAATGCCCCGGTGACACGAATGACAAAAAATGACAATGGTCATAATCTCTGGTCATAATTAATGACATTGCTGTTTATATGACGTAAATTATGACAAATAATGACATGTGTGGAGCTTTGCCATAACTTGTCATTAAATTATGACCAGTTGCCATAAATAATGGCAAGAGTTGAATTTATACGAATGACAAATAATGGCAAGTATATGTATGTTTTTTGGGTCCCTGATTACGTGGTCCGCCCGTTTAATCTAGGGGTAGTTTATCCCTTAAGGCTGGAAAATAAACTAAACGGGATAAACTACCCCTAGATTAACCGGCGGACCACGTAATCAGGGACCCAAAAAACATACATATACTTGCCATTTATGTACAAGTGCAAGTTTTATGTACAATTATACGCTGGCCAGTGTAGTGGTTGAAAACGCCAAAAACACGTCTAAATTAGAAAAAATTAAGATAATTTTTTGAAATTTGGTTTTCGAAGTCGCTGAATACGAATCCGTTATCAATTTTTCAAAAAACAAAATGGCGGCTATCAATGTTAAAAAATCATGATTTTTTAATGAAAGTGGGTGTCATTTGTTTTATGAAAATTATTGTTTGCTAATTTTTTTTGCATTTTTCAGATGCGCGCGATGTCCAAAAACCTATTTTTCTATCGCGAAAAAAAACATTCGAAAATTTTAAGAATAATACTGAAGTTTTTCGTATTTTGAAGCAGTACATGCCACACAAAATCGGTCGGACAGTGTCATTTTCAGATAACCAAAAGAGGCAACTAAGGAAAGAGCTGATCGAATTAAATGACAAAAGAAGCTCGTAGAACGAAGTTGCACTTTTATGAAAATAAACAAATATGGCTCGAGAAGGAGGTTGTTATCCTTGATTCCGTAAGAAATATGAAAACAGGCAATAGTGGTGGTCGTCCGTCTGCAGCCTCGAAATCCCCAAGAAACCAATTTTCGTACAGGAAAGCTAATTTTCAAATATTTTATGTCGACATTTAAAAGACCACATTTTTTTTGAAAAATGTTTTTCAAATTTTAAATCTCCGACCTCGAAAACCACCAGACACCCATTTTGATTAAAAATCATAATTTTTAAACACCGCCACAGCCATTTTGAAACCGCCATTTTGTTTTTCTCAAAATTTATAACGGATTCGTAATCAACGAACTTAAAAACCCCTGGACACCCAGTTTCATTAAAAAATCTTGATTTTGTAACAGTGATGGCCGTCATTTTGACGCCGCCATTTTGTTTTTCATAAAACTGTTAACGGATTCGTAATCGCTAACCTCAAAAACCCGCAGACACCAAATTTTAAAGAGTTATCTCAATTCCTTCTAGTTTTGGCCATGTTTTCGACGTTTTGAACCACTGTGCGCCAGTTCGTGCAGGTTGGGAAACTCTTCCTCTGGGATGGGGCTTCATCCTTACTGGATATACATATATCTCTTAATTGTATCAAAATTATCTGTGGGTTTGTTTGTTCTGACACATAACTTTTAACATATTTTACATAAACTGTTTCAATAGTAGGCGTGGGATATTTTTTTTAAATTCCTTACTACTAGCTGAATTTAATAAAAAAAAAATTCTCTTTTTATACGCTTTATATTAGCTTCACTTGTATGTTGTATGTCGTGTGTAAACAAATCTTGCCCCACTTACATAAAACCGATCAACTTCAAATTTTGCACATATGTATAGTTCGCGTAACAATGCAATCCGACTATTTTGTAAAAAAGAGAAGATGGTGGTTCCAAGATGGCGGCCGAAATTTGCAATTGTGCTCTGCGACCCCCCACGTGGGTATCAAATGAACGGGTATGACAAGTAGAATACTATTAGCTGTGTGGCGTCATTCCAAATTCAAAATGGGCCAACACAAAATGGCGGTTTGCATTTTTCTTTACAACCTAGTCGGTATGAGTATCAAATGAAAGGCTGCGACAATTAGAATACTATTAGCTGGTAGCGTCATTCCAAATTCAAAATGGCGGCCAACACAAAATGACGGTTTACCTTTTTCTCTACAACACCGGTAGGGGTATCATATGAAGGGGTATGATGAATATAGTACGTCATTTTAAATCTAATATGGCGATCACTACAAAATGGCGGAAGACATATAATAGACTAAAAAGTATAAAATTAAAAATATAGTTTAAAAAAACTAAAAAATACGTTTTTATTTTAAAATGAAATAAAAAGTAAAAAATAATTTTGAATGTAAATTTTTTATTGCTCCACCCAGTATATGGAAATAACCTACCTTTCGAAATGTAAAAAAGCGTGGGGCGCTAGTGAAAAATCCCGGTGTTAATAAAATAACAATATAGGTTAAGATTCCCACGCTATTTTACATTTCGAAAGGTTGTGTTGCCATATACTGGCTGGAGCAATAAAAACTTTACATTCAAAATTATTTTTTACTTTTTAGCTCATTTTAAAATAAAAGCGTATTTTTTAGTTTTTTTAAACTACATATATTTTTTTTAAATTCTTTACTACTAGCTGAATTTAATTAAAAAAAAATTCTCTTTTTTTCTTCAAAATATTAAAGCTTTTTCACACTTATAGAACCTTTTGACAAACGATCTAGCAAAAACCCGAATTTCGAGGCTCGATTGCGATTTTTCGATAATCGATTCAGCTATGATCGATACTTTTGTATTTTAATGTAAATATTGATGGGGGAAAATAACTATTATAAGATATTGAATTGTAATAATGATGATGCTATCATGATAGATAGATCGGTTGATTGTCTTGTCTTAAATTAATTAAAATCGAAAAAGTGGGGAGAAATTTACTCAAAGTTGATTATTTAATTAGTGTCTTCTCCTTTTAGAGCTTTGAAAGCTTTCGTTAATTATTATTTAGAGATTATTATTAATACATATAAATATATTTAGTCGTCGTAAATACCTTGACCTTTCCACTTGTAATTTTTATGTCCTAGATTGCTTTTGTTTGTTTATTAATTTAGATAGGGTCTGCCTCGTATGTATGTAGATAGTATATTGAGATATTATTTTTTAGTGATTTGAATTTAATTAGAGTATTTTTCTCTATTCATATTGCCATTATTTTTTTTTTATAGAATTTCTATTTCAATTTTTTTTTTCGAGCAATTTTTAGTGTTATTTTTTGAAACGTTTTTCAATACGTAATTTTTAGGTGCACTTTTCAACAACACCAAACGAACAGAAAAAAAATTCCACAACCATATGTTTGAAACATGTGTACCGACAACGAGAACTACACATAGATACACTTTCATCGACGTGGTTAAAAGCGAATATCGCCCGATAAACGTGGATGGAAGCACAAAGTATAGTCTAAAACGGAATCGAAAACATCAGTCACCACTGTAACTGCTCGCCGGTTGGACGTGTCTCTTGCTTAATATATCTAGTATTAGATATTTTGTGTAGTTTATAACTTTCTATATAAAATATAAAAATAGTATAGTATCCACGAAGGAGCTTTTTGCCCATCTGTTTCGTGCACGACAGGATAATAATTCCTTTCGGGTATATTTATTATATACGAGTTTAGAGAATAAATATAAAAAAAATATACTTATATATACATATAGTATAGTATAATAAATAGAAAGCTTTCGCGAAAGCTTTATACATGTGTATATATATATGTAATTTTTAAAAGTCAAGTAACAACAAAAGGGAAGTTTTGTTCCCCGATTTTGGTGTCGATGGCGGATATATAGTATCTATCTGGCATGTATCTAAAGTGTTTCAGCGAAATGATAACATTGAAAGTTAATGATTCGTGGTGAGCGCGTGAACTCGAGATTTCTGATGACGAAGGTGTGTGGTTCTTGCTCTTAGCCTATTATATTATTATATATGCGATTATTAATATATTCCTGGCTAATAGCAGAGGTTTAAGAAATAAAAATTGTGTGTCTTTAATCTAGTATATCCCTCGAAGTCTTGTGAATATTTTTTTTTTAATTAAAAAAAAATCGTGTTAAAACAACAACAGAAAAAAATATTGTTGATTTCTTGTTTCGTATTAGATTGTTTCAAATCATTCTCTTACAACAAACTCTATCGGTGACAATGTTATAGAATATAGAATATTTGTGGCGTTCCTTGTTCGCTTTGGTGTCACACAAAGTGGTTTTCTACATATAAAAGCAGCAGAGCAGCATAATCTACTAAAGTTTTTCAGTGTGCTATTTTAAAAAAATTAAATAAAAAAAATATATTTATTATTTTTTTTTTGTTGCTGTTATATTGTTTTAATTTTGAGTTTTTGTGAAAGTTTTAACCATGACCAAAGTGTAGCTCTGTACTATTTTTTTTATTATTTTTTTTTGGTTAATTTACTGATAATTTCGATAACAACAACAACAACACCAAAAATATTGTCGTTTTTATTGCCAAAAAATATTTTACAAAAAAAAATAAAATAAAAAATATAAATAATCGACAAGTGTTTGATTTATAAAAAATCATTGAAAATAAAAATAAAAGAAAAATTCATAACTTGAAGTTTGTGACGCAAATATAAAAATGATTTTTTTTATTAAATAAAAATGATTATGATAATAAATAAAAGTGAAATAAAATTTCTTTTTTTTTGCATATTGGTGGTGAATAGATGAAGTATTTTTTTTTTTGAAAATAAATAAAAAAATTGTTTGTTAATTTTTTTTTTCAAATCAATTTATATTATTTATATTATAAATGATTGAAAAAGAATTTTATTGGAAAAATCAAATTTATAAAGGTAATTTTTATTTAAAAAAAAATATAAATACATTTTCTTCTATATTTTGATTTAAATTAAATCATATATTTATATATTTTTTTTATTATTTTCATTATTTAATAGTATTACTACTAAGAATTACTCATGAACAAGCTATTTTTGAAGGCAAATAAATATTTTATTATTTTTGTTATTTCTCTTCCACTTGAGAAAATCCACCGGAAATTTGTTATTAAAAGAGACCAAATGTAATTCGTTTTCTTGGTAAAAATGATAAAATATTCTTGATTTTATTTTAATAATACATACTTTTTTCCTGGTATATTTTTATTATTATTGAATTGAGGTTTTTATTTTATTTTTATTTTTTTTTAATTTTTTTGTTTGTAAAAATTATTTTCAAGTACTTGAAGAATTCCGTCTTCGAGTCATACTTTAGGAATTCTTTTTAATTGCTATCATATATTTTTTTTGATTTTAATTAGTATTTAATACTGATTTTATACACCTTGTTTTCGTACATATTTTTATACATTTTTATTATTTGAATAGAATTTCGTGAATTTTGTAATATATACATTTCACAGTCGATACTAGTTTTACACATGTGTCCCTACTTCTCCAGCTTCATTGATATTTAGTTAGATAATAATAAAAACTATTAAAATAAATTTTTATACTCTATTTTTTATTATCTACAAGATTAGAGATATTATTACTGTCGACTGGTTCAATCTAAAGTGCAATACCGAACAGTACACTATATTGTTGCAATTTTAATGACATATTGCACAAACTACAAAAAATAACAAAATTAGTGTTAAAAATCTCCTTTCTTTTTACAATTTCCGATCTTCAACTTGTACAATTTCTAAAATTCAAAATGTAAATTGACTTATTTAAAAATTCGTAGATTGGATTGTATTTTCTATGGTAAACTAATTATAACTAACCATAAAAAATAACCAATCAGAATTTTTCATTTTATTTTATCTGCGCATGCTCGTTAATTAAATACTAGGTAAAATGGTCGTAGTCCTCGAGAAAATGGCAGACATTTACTTCGATAATAATTCATAATAGACTGAATTTTTGCAAACACTTTAGTGTTTTGGTTCTTAAACATAGTATCTAAAAAGTCGCCATAGATCCTCCAATGGTTTATTGTTCGTGTTTATGCTGGAACCCCTGAAGGCTCTTGGGGTAACTAAAATAGATCTTTCAACTTGGTTACCATCTTTACAGTGAAGTTTGTCATTAATTTTAAAAATGAAGCAAAGGATTTTAAATTATTATTTTAATAAATAAAGTATTTATTTATTATTTCACTCCTTTCCCATAGTTTCACCACACCCAAGGTCGAAGGTTCCGTCTTATATTGCTACATTCTATGTCACTGTTCACATGAAATATAACTAAAAAGTGGACAATCTGCTGTTTTCTTTATGAAACTATTATTAAAACTACACGTTTCAATATTTTTCAATGAATATTGCTTTATTGAAGAGATTACACCTTTCTATTATTTATGGAAAACAATTTCATTCAAATGGCTACCGAGGCTGGCTTGGCAGTAGCCCATCTTGCTAACCCAATTCTGTATTACATTATTGATGGTTCCTTAAGTTCGTCAATTGTTTGTGGATCGTACTATGTAGTAAAAACGGTCCTTAAAATTTCCCCATTTAAAAACAAGTCCGTCGGCGTTGCCAATATTGTCGAATTAACGCACAACCTTTAAAAGGAAACCATCACATGGCAAATTTTTAAAAAGTGGTTTCGGCGAAAACGCGATGAATTTTCGATAAAAAAAACATTGTACATAAACTCTCCGCATTCCGTGCAATTGAAAAAGCATGTAAGTCGAATGCCACTTTTTGAAGTGAAACTTCCTTGCTCTCGTCCCGGGGATTTTGAAGTGAAAATTCCCTTCTCCTGTTCTGTAGATTCGAGCAGGTACGACTGAATTCAGAATTGGAAACGAAAACAAGGACAGTTGTATGAAACGGAAGTTGCCTTCTCACTCGTTTACAGCTGTCACTTTATTGTGCAAGTTTTGTAACACTAATTTCATAATTAAATGAATGCACAAGTATTACTAACAATTTAGTTTCCATTTTATTTTGTTTAACATTTTGGATTTTAACAACTTAAGCTGATGAATTTTGCGGTGATCACCGCCCAAAGGAGCAATTTTCCACACTGCTTCAACAAATTAGCTGACAGCGACAGCCATGATAGCAATTAAGTGATGCCATATACATATGTAAATAAATTCTATCAAACCAGCAGGAAAATATTTACAATTAATTTAAATTTGTTCATAGATGGCAAAGGCATCGGTAAGGTAAATGAGGAGCCGGTTATTTAAAAAATTAAGATTGTGCATTAAAGATTATTATTTCGTTAATATTATACTGACGTCAAGTTTTCATTATGTCTATATGTTCTTTATTATTGTACGCAAAGTTTCACTTCTGTCTTGTGTTCTTTAATACACAATTATATTTTTTTCACGTATTATTCTTCACAAAAATCACAGTTCGGAATTGGTTTTGTGATTTACTTTTAAGAGTTTACCTATCATGTTTCGCCAAATATAGTGCTTCAAAAGATCACTAATGTTAAAAAAACAACAACAAAATATATGGCAGCTACATCTCAGAATTATGTAGGATGGCGCGGAGTCATTAGGCCCTCCGCACATAAGTCGACTTATTTGCAATCCCAGTTGCATACTTAACTGTTTCGTGACCTTGCCCGTGTACGGAAGTGGGAATCCGCACCACGGAGCAACAGAAACGAGACCGATTTGAAACAGTTTGCAATTGGTCGCGTGCGACTGTTCTTGACGGCCGCAATCGATATCAGTTGCGGTGGTTGCACCTATACGTGTCAAAGTGTTGTAGTCCGGCTTAGTTTTAGCTTGTGTGACTAAAAATTTTTTGGACACCGATTCATCCAATATCAGCTGCGGTCGCGTGTGGACAAAGGTTTCATTTTGATTGCAAACTGGTTGTGTGCATGATTTTTGTGAAACCAGTTTGCAATTGGGATTGCAAATTAGTCGGCTCATGTGCGGAGGGCCTTAATATTCCGTGAACAGTAACTCCTACGTGAAAAGCGTTCATAACATTTTTTGTAGTAAATTTTGTTAGCTGCAATTTACTATATAGTATAATTTGTTTAAAAAATAACTGTTTTTAAGATATTTACAAAAAAGAGCAATTTCGCGACCTTACATACGACATCGGTTCGATGGAGACTTATTGCATATAGTATCGCTTCATAAGAAGAGTAACAAAAGAAACTTCGACAACTGTAGAGGAATCTCGTTTCTAAATATTGCATACCATACTACTCGACGTAACAGAGTGAAGGACATGTCTAAAGGCCCCCATACACGGTCAAATTGGATGTACATCGAAGTGCGGATGTTCAACTAAAACTATCGATTGTGAGCCGTTCGGCCGATCGAAACTCGTTGCCCGCATGGGTTTGATAAAAATCTGGATGTACCTACATCCAATTTGACCGTGTATGGGGGCCTTAAGACTAACATGGGGTGGGTTATAACAAACAAGATAAACTAATGATCGTACTCAGCCAAATTTTTCGAAAAGCTTCACGAATGTTAACATTTTCTATTTGTAGTGTTTTTTAAGGAAGAATTTTACAGTTTAATACGATAAATTATAGTGCTAATTATAATACGATAAATTATAAGTCATGCTGCAGGAAAAGTTACTGAATACTTTGAAATTCATTCAGGATTAAAACAAAGAGACTTTCTCTTTACTTTTCCACTTAATACTCCACCACGTGTGAAAACAACTAAATCCTATTAGAAAGCATGTCTTAAGAAGTTGGATTAAAAATAAATGAAAAAAATATAACCACGAACCTGAAAAATATTCGGATATTTTATTAAATTAACCTTGACTTTATTTTTGATTCACTTTTATTAACCATAAAAAAAACATATTACTTATGACCCCAATCGTGCCTCCTTCCCCAAAAATCGTCAGACTCTTCAATTTTTTTCTGAAATTCTTTTCCAATTTATCAAAGCCAGTTTTTCAATATCTCTTTATAGATTATTTTTGGAATATCTTAAAATAAATAATCTTATTACCAAGTAAAAAACTGCCTAAATGCAGAATTGTACAACTGGAACAAGCCTTATTAAAAGAAGATAACGTTTTGTATACGTTTGGCGTTTTCTCTTGATATCACCGCACTAACTTCTTTCTTTTGAAACAGCATCACATAAAAATTTGCTATCAAAATATTTTCTTTCATCCTAAACTATACACGTGCCTAGAATAAAAAAAACCTTCTCTGCGATCTTCAATCGAGTTTTGCTTTAAGCATAAACATGATCACCCGAAGGATGGCTTCAATACTTTTAATTGATATTTTCAGGCGTCCTTCTACGCAATCGGTAAATTCGAAAAACAAAATTTCCTGAAGTCTTCATTTATACTATTTTTTTCGAAGGTGTTGCTTCATTAACCATTTTTATGCACGTTTTTGTTTTTTTATTTAATTTATGTGTGAAACAGATTATTCATAAAATAAATAAAATATAGGAAGGACTAATTTGCACAAATTTACTTTTTAATTAATATTCAGATATTTTTAAAATAAAGAATCAAATTTTTGTTGTGTTATGAAAATATTCAGATTCAAATTCGACCGGTTAAAGTAGGCACATAAGTGAATAAAATTTTTTTTCAATATAGGTAAAATTTTACCTGCCTTTCACACCTTTCCATATGCACGTACCTGAATAAAATATATATTCTGACCATCTATGAAAAAATGCCTTTCGTTTGATATATGTTTCATTGGGATACGTGCACCGGAAATAGGTTAAAAAGGGATCACAATTTTTGGCTTTACCTATTAATATATAGATTGGAGTAGAGATTGAACGAAGAAAGAATAGCAAATAAATGAAAGGATGCAGCAATTATTAACCTACCTAAAAGAATGCGGAAATTACACAGGTATTACCATACAAAATGCCATCGCAAAAATACTGGTATCGATAATCCCCTCTAGAATTCAAGATAAAGTAGATTGCCAATTATGAGTGTAGCAAGGGGAAAAGGTCGAGGATGCATAGATAACTTATTCAGTTTAAAATCAATAGTTTAATATTCGGTAGGGTCGACGGTACCGTTATATTTCACATATGTAGATTTTAAGCGACGATTTGACACATTCCATCAAGTGGTTTACTGGGAAATTTTAAAAGAAAAAATAGAGAACCAGCGGAACTAGTACAAATGACCAAGTTGCTACATGATAAAACAGAGTTAAGAATATTTTATTATGGTCACTTAAACGATCCTATAATAACAACTGGAGTGAAGCAAGACGAAGACGACTCCTTTTTCTGTAATGACTTAAAAATATTATAAACAGTCAAATTTCATACTATTTACAGAAAAATTTACCTCTTTCCATTTTGGTGTGCGTTTAATGATTGACATTTCATATAAGAATTTCACAACATTTGACATTTCACATTTCCTCCACAATTGTGGTGGAATTCTAGTGATGAATGTTGTAATTTTTCACTTAGAATCGAAAACAGCTGATTTGTCACAAGATTCGTCTCAAGTTTAATGTTTTCATATTTGCTTATTACTTATGATCCGTCACAAATAAGAATTGGCCTATTAGACTAATTTTACTATTATTTAGTTTCTATTACACTAGAAATATTTTATGGCTACGTTTATACAATCAATAACCGAATTTCAACCTGAATTATAAATAAATAAATAAAATCTATTTTTATAATTCCATTTTATATAATCAAAACATATTTTCAAATTGCATTATTGAAAAATTAAAAGTTATTATTCCTGTTTTACATCTCGACTATTAAACGAAATCCATTAAAAATCTAATATAAATTAAATACACCACAATAACATAAAACACACCTACCTGTAAAATGCCTTTATTAATCCTTCAGCAATTATAAACCTGTAAAAACACCGGGGACATAAAAAAAATGTAACTAAAATGTTATTTTATATCTCACTCAGTATGGGATGCAATAACTTAATAATAAAATCACCGTTGCATCAAAACCACACAGGAAAAAAACCAGGCAGAAAATGCAATTAAAAAAATTATACAATAATTCAAGAAAAAAACCCTGAAAACAAAAAAAATAAAAATTTACCTTTACAAAAATTTTCCATTCATAAACTATCACCAATTTAACCGATAAGAGGCAGCAGCAACAAACAGATAAAAAAAAATTACTCTCCATAAAAATTCGATAAAAACCTCGTAAATATGAAATCGTATTTTTTTTCATTTTCTTTATATTTTTTTTGTATTCATTTCTTTTCTCAGAGCAGAAAAATCTGACCGCAACCTGTTGATGGCACATGACTTGAGACTAAAACGCACCTTGCCCTTCATGTGTGCGCATACTTAAAATATTCTGAAAGTATAAAGAAACAAAAAAGAAACAACAACGAAAAAAAGAAATGAAGTGAAACAAAACAAGAAAAAAAATAAGGTAGAGAAACAGAACAACAACAACAACAAAATATAAATCTCATCATGTGTCCCCAAAAAACTAAACGATCGTACGCCACTGGCATAATTTTAATTTTAGGCCATTAAACGACCAAAAATACCCGCCACCGCCATCTCCGTCAACTTAGCGAAGTTTATTAATATCTTTCTGCACACGCAGAGAAAAAGAGAAAAGCAAGTAGAAAGAGAGCAGCGGAGGGACGTAGCGCGGGGATGTGTGGCAGCACATGTAGAGAGAATGAGAGTCGAAGAACGATGGACGAAAACGAAGAAGAAGAAAACGAACAGGTTTAGTTTTGGATCTTGTTTTTATCTTACGGTACCGCGGTGTATATACGCTTTTTTTGTAGTACACAATCTAGATCTCCAACCACATACATATCTACATGCCTTGTGTAGCTTTTCTGGCACGTATACACCCTTTCAGCTTATAAAAGCGGTCGACTCATGCGTTATGACGTTCATCTTAATCCCCGCCAATCTCTTCACCAATCCCCTTCTTTCCTTAAAGCTTTCTTTGGTAACCTAACGATATTTATTGATCAGTGATCTTTGACGTTTTGCCTTCTTAAAATGTATTGTGATAAAAACGGTCTAAAAATAGCGTTATATGTACCAGGATCCATTTCAATCAGACCGCAAAGATTAAGGTCCACAATTGATAATCCGAATCCGTCGGCGGCCGTGATCAGCGGCAATTCGCGGCTTGCGAATTCAATTATCAAGTCCACGGTCCACAGCTAATTTTCTCTGTCCACATTGAAAATTATGATTTTGTTGGTGGGCGCTACTTTTTTTTGTTATTGCAGCGCTGCTAGAGGTTTTTGGATTCTGTGGAATTTTACATTGTTGTAGCGTGCTGAATTAGATCCGGTTTTTGTAAATGCTAAAAGGTTTTTGAAGATAATATATGGGATTTTTGCAATGGCGATCGTGACTGATCAGTTCATGCTAAGTGATTGAAGAGTTTAGTGTTCTATTTACATATTGATGAGGGTGTAGAAAGTAGGGTGATAACTGTACGTGTAACCTACATAAGTTTTAAAAGATCATTAGACTTGGAAAACTACAAAATACTTGTTAAAGATTGAACTGAAATTGAAATTAGGTCTGTTTCTATGCAGAAGCAATTTTTATAGTGCTCCCAACAGGAGTTAAAAGTTATCCCTCTCGATCGTCTACCAACCCGTAGTTAACATTTTCCTTGTCAAGTCTCTATCATATGCCCTTTTTGTTATGCTTTTAAATGACTTTCTCTAACTTCTCCAGTGGTATTAGGTCAATCCTTTCGATTAGGCAAGCCAAAAAGTGCCCAAGCTTATCCTTATGATCGTGACGTTTTCAATTCAATAATGATTGTGACGTGTTCAATTCGATAATGATCGTAACGTGTTCAATTCAATCATGATCGTGGCGTGTTCAATTCAATCATGATCGTGACGTGTTCAATTCAATCATGATCGTGACGTGTTCAATTCAATCAACAAGGATATCAAAATCATTCTTGTTTGGGTGTCTCAAAACGTCAAATCAACGCAACTATCTTTCCTCTAATTAAACTTGCACCGATCTTCCTTCTGTTTCAGTCGAGGGTGTAGAACTAACAACTGATCCATCTCTTAGCATTCCTGGTGTAACATTGAGTGAGGATCTGCGATGAGCTGCGAATTCCAAATTCTAAAAACAAAAATTGATTGTGTTGTTCTCATGAATTGCACAGCCCCAAAATGAATGTGAAAAACAATTTCGAGCGAAAAATAAAATTTTGAAGGCACCTTTTGAGCGGCACGGGGCTGTACGGCGAAGCGCATTTGCGTTGTTTGCATATGAGACAAGGTTATGTGTTCATCAATATGATTCGTACACGCCACAAGCAGGGAGCGCTGACTCCAATACCAACCGTACATAGCCTTAGGCCACATCCTAACTAAGGTTTCCCTGCCTGTCCATAGAGCAGACTGAATACGACGGATCTCTAGAGAGAGCAAACTCGATAAAACTCGTAATCCCAAGGTGTAAACAATCGTGATTAAGGATCAATATAGATCCCTTTAAAAAACTTTTGAGGGTGGAGCATCTCTCAACGCTCCAAACACTTCTGGGGCTTTCATAGCCCCAACAGGACGACCTACAAGGCCAGTTGGATATTTCTGAACCCATGCCGAATGTGGCCTCAGTGAAGGGGAATTTTCGGGATCCCTCTGGAATGAGGGCGGTCTGAGCCCGCAAAACGCGGTGGAGTACGCTGAGATCACTTCTTCATTAAAGGAAGATCTTCTTAGAGGCCCACCTGCGGAAGCGTGGGCACCTTATGCTCTATCGGAGAGGCGAACCGAAAAACGTCCGCTTTGAGAAGACGGGTGGCGCAGCCCGAAAACGTTTTAGATGATTTTTGGCAGCTGGCTACTTCCGGCTCTACGTGGCCCCTGAAGATAAGAGGGATACCAATCTTTTAATAAGAAAAGATCCTCTGGACCCGGCGAAAAGGGTGAAGACTCTAGCCATACGGTTTGAAAAGCCTTCTGAAAAGCTTTCAGAAAAGAAGTCCGACGCACCCATAATGAAGCCTAGAACCGCTCCAAAGCCGACCTTCTGCCAAAGTGTTAGAATAGGCGTGCTTGCGACTGACTATCCGGAGACTCTCCTGACCACGGAACAACTAGTTGCCGTGCAAGAGAGTCTTCTGGAGGCGATTTAGGACAGGGTTCAGAACAGCCCAGGTTCGTAGGGGCTGCTGCCCGCCCGGGGTAGCTGGCCATCGCTTGCACGGACTCCTCCACGGTCACGTGGGACAAGCTGCCGCGCAGCCATGTTATGGTCGAGTACTTCCTGACGGCAACAGAAAACCCCACTGACATAATGTTGAAAATGATAGGGATCCAAAACAGGAACCCAAGGATACAGGAGTAGAGAGTACTCCACAAAGTGCACCCCATACCATTTACAGAGATGGCGTTGTCTGTGGACCAAAGGTCTATTGACGAGCTGAGGCGGATGGGAGGCCAAATTTGCTACAGGCTTAGGAACAGGGCGGCATAAAAGCCGATGACCAAAGCTGCCCCCAGCCAAACTTGTAATGTCCCCTCATTGACAGCCAGCACCTCATGAGCAACCACGCCATTTCTGCTCTGAAGTCTCCCAGGAGTCTGCATCCCAGGATGGTGACCACTGCATTTTGTAGACTGGTGGTAGGGGGAGCCTCCAATAACGTGACTCTCCACCATCCCAATATCACTAACCCTAACCCTAAAACCACCACCTAAATCCTTAGCGGGACAACCGCCAGCCCAAAAACGCTCGCAAAGGGAAGAGGGTGGGTGGGACGTAATCTCATAAGGAAATGAACACTGCTTCCAATATGAAGCTTGTCCAGATAAATCTCCATCACGCCAAGGATGCCTCGGCAGTGCTCAAAAAAAGATTTACCTTGGACACCTGGAAATGTAATGTGAAAGCGTCGACCAAACGGCGCCGAAAGACAACCTCGCTCTACCCTGAGCAAGCGCCAGCGCCGGCGCCCTAGAGGGAGGTGGGTTGTTGGTGGGAATCTCGTTGACATGTGCATAGGAACGATCGCCCACGATGATGTGGCTCAGTAACCGTTATACTGATATAAGCACACTCTTGCATCCGTGGCAACACAAGACGGACCACTCGACTTATTGCCGCTGCCTCATTGCAGAGAAGAAGTTCGTTCAGACTCGACTCTGCAACGACTTTCCACAAGCAAAATTCCGAACTTACGAAATCCAAGAGTTCCAACGCAACGGTTATCTTAACCTTGTCCAGCACTCCCAGACTCCTCCTAGCCTATCTTCTTCTTCTTTTGGTGAACCCGAGAAAAAAAATTTAGTTAGTTTATTTTTTGAAAAGCATATAGCGGACAAATGCTCCCGCTACACGGGTATGCACGCTCCCGCTACAGGCATGAACATCTAAAAAAATGTACCCGCATCGGCATCGACCATTACAAACACGAGTGTCGTTTTACTAATCAGTCCCCCAACTAAGTGCTTACCCCTTCCAATGCTGCTTGACCTAACCAATCGAACGAGAACCGGTCTACCGGTAACAAGGGCAGACTCATCTTGCTCAAGAAAAAGCCTTGCAGGTGTGGTCCTCCACCCTTCCTAATCTCCATAAATGGTAGTTCAGGGCAAAGTGTGCGGTAATCAATCTAACAAGTCTACTGACATCCTTTCTACTATGACCCAATAAAAAAAAATCAGCCGACAAGATCAAATCATCCTGCCCCTAAACAATGACAAGATCTACATTAACCAACCCTCATTATCAGGTATTAGTCTAAGCAATTTTGGGTGTTTTTTTACAGATTAGTTTTAGCTAAAAATCTACATTACTCGTTTTAATATTTAGTATCGAAGGCTGTTTACTAATCCCACTTGACCTGATATATTTTAACCAAACAATCACCATCCCATAAACTACGCAAAACATTCCCGTAATTCTCACAAAACAACTTTCACCACCAATTGGCATGTAAAATAGCGCGTACAAGTTTCTATTTTTATTTTTCGAAAATCTATTTAAATATTTTAAAATATTTACAACAAGAAATCGAACAGTCTAAGTTCACATACCTTGTCTAGGCCTAGGCGTGACGCGATGTGACAAAAAAAAACCTTGTGCAAACTTATGACGTACTGAGAAAATAATGACGTACTTTTAAAAATTGCTTTCAACTCAATTATTTTTTCAAGGTTATTATATTGTTGAAATGATTTGAATTGAATTTAAAATTTACACATTCTTGCCTAAAAATAAACTTAAGGACGTTTACTTTGTTGTAAAATGAAAATAATTCTAATTTGTAATAAAAATGAAAACCGCTTTTTTCAAGAGTTGAGAGGAAGTAATTAAATTATTTTATTTTTAGTATAGATTAATGATTATGAGGCATAGTTAACGAACTTTTGAATAATAAATATTAAATAAACAAGATTTTGTATTAATCACAATTTGTAAATAGCAATGAGATAAGGAAAACTTTGTTTAGTCGCTTCATGCATGATTGGTAGTAAGGATAAGTTTTGAAGCAACTCAATTTTCTAATAATTGCATTCATTCATGAATGAGAGATAAATCATTCTTGACGCAGAATGCAGAAAATAAAATGCCAAGTTTTATTCCAGATTTGCATCTAAGTTATTAGCATTAGCATTAGCATTCTGGAGGTATCTTCAGTGATATGAATGTATCTAGATTTCCGCTTCGGTCTGAATTTGAATTTTTTATCGGCAAAAAATTTCTAATTTAGAAAATGTACCAAAAGCGTAAGATTTAAATTTTGCGCCATTTGCGACTTATCCAACATGGCGGACTGAAATTTGACATATACATATATGTTATCTGGAAACATGTCAAAATTGATTATGGACGATTTCACTATAAACTAACATTTTTACGAAGTTTCTGGTTCTATTACGAATACATGAAAAATTGACGAAGAGAATCTTTCGTAAACACATTGTTATGCAGCTCTGTGCATGGCGCTTGTTGGTGCTCCTTTCAACTACACTCTTAGTCCGGGGAAATTAGCAAAAACCCGCCCAGATATAAACCCCTTCGATTATTACGTATAGATAGTCCGGGGAAATTAGCATTTTAAGGAGATAAAATTCCAAAATGGTTGAAAATTGGACTACAGCTTCCTTGGGACTTTTTAAGAAAACAATTTCGGAATCACAAAAAAACAACATGGCCGCCACTTTCTGGCAAAAAATCACTCAAAAACTGGTTTTTTCGAAAAAAATTTTTGATCATTCAATACAAAACATTATTGCCTACAATTGAATTTTTTTCGAAAACCTTGACCTTTCCGAATTATTCAAAATATTTTTGGCCGAAATGTGATTTTTGGAAACTTTGACCTTGAATAACTTCGAAAGGGTTAGGTTTTCGCAAAAATGACAAGGGGCTTTTTTGTAGGCAATAACGTTTCGTGTTGACTGATCAAAAAAAATTTCGAAAAAACCATTAATTAGTGATTTTTTGCCAAAAAGTGATATCTCCGGCGGCCATATTGTTTTTTTTTGTGATTCCGAAATTGTTTTCTTAAAAAGTCCCAAGGAAACTGTGGTCCAATTTTCAGCCATTTTGGAATTTTGTCTCCTTAAAATGCTAATTTCCCCGGAGTATCTATACCTAATAGTCCAAGGGGTTTATATCTGGGCTGGTAGGATAAGCAAAATTTCTTGTACCAAAACATAAGTGAGAGCCGCCGGTTTTGGAACAATAGGTCGTATGGATTGGTGCTTGTTCTGCAAGATATTCAAATAAAAAGAGAAATTCATTCGTGGCTTCTCCACACTCTCCAAGGCATCCATAGATACCTCTTTGGTGATAATTACACAATTATTAAAGAAATTTGGTGGCATAACATCACCCTCACTAAGCACAACCCCTATCACATGATAATTTATTTGAGCCTTCAATTGTCTGAGAAGAATCGGACGCGACCAAACTTTCTTTATTCTTGAAGTGACGAGGAGGATCTGCCAAATATGTGATGTGTATATATAAATATGTATGTATTCTCGACAGCTTTGGACTTTTTTCGACCACAAGAAACGTCAATTGTCCACAAGCGAAAGCCTTGGATTCCTGGCAACAAGTCCTATCACTGTCGGCGACGATCTTCAAGAAGTGTTCTCTGTGAAGTGCCTCTCTCTCATTGGTATACTGGAACATTCATTGGACATTTGTGAAGCACATAAGCACATATTTACAACATCATAAACCATCCATCTGATGGCGCTATAGTCCAAGTCGAAATCCCTTTCAGCATGTCTCCAGGTCCGAATGCTGAGCATTGTCTCTGCGTCAGCCGTCACAAAGTTTATTTTCTTGCCTGTCCGAGGTAAACCTTGAGGATTCGCAACAAGTAGATTTTTACAGTGATGATTTTAAAGCGTTAACATGAAAACCAACAAAGAATATTTGAATTTTTCACTTAAACTGGCCAAAATACACGAGGACGCATGAAGCAGACGCAAAAAAGTCGTTTTTTTTTGGTATTTTGGCCAAAGGAAGCCTGCTGAGGTACAAGACGTGCTTCAGGCCAGACCCCTTGGCCGGTGAAAATTTTTTAACATCTACAATATGTGAATTTTGGTCCTTTGGGTAATAATAAAGCGATCGTAGCTTCAATAAATTTGTGTAGAGCTTTTTTCCAAGAAGCTGTATATGATTGTACATCGAAAATGTGTTTTGCGTTATTTCATACATGTATGTAGCCTTAAAGTTGCACCAATCTAAGACAGAAACTTGTCTTAACTCAATTGACACACGATTTTTTCACGTAGAACATTCAGTGTATCATTTTACTTGGCTCCAGAAATACCATGGAGCTATTAATGAGCACTCATTTCACGGGTTCTCTAGGAACTGACCCTAGATTGGTTCTAGGACCTAAAAGCCGACCGAAGGTGGTTCTTGATCACCGATCCTACAATAGGAACAGAGGCCTGGCAAACTGAATTTTCACTGTGAGTAAGATCGAAAGGGCATCTTCAAGCCCCTCAAGGCTGCTGTGAAAGATCATATGTTCCCAGCTCTCATTCTGAGGTGCTTGGAATAGATCCTACCAATCCTGCTGCAGCTAGGGTAGCTTTGCGTTGACCCATATTCCGAGGTCCTGGAAAGAGGCTAGGATGGTCTTTATTCCTAAATCGGGGAGAATCCTATAACGCAGCAAAATCATATGATGACCTCTCTTCCAATCAATTTTAGACTATAGAGGCCGCACCATAAAAGAAGGCATTCTCAAAATCGCTGTTTCCATGCGCAGTGAAAGTCTCATGTGCCCACAACCGAGAAACGTTACTCTGTTTGTTTAAAAACCCAAATTTACCGTCTCATTTATATTCTTAATCACAATTCCACATGCGCGTTTATTTCCCTTCTTTTATGGTGCGGGCTCTATCGAAAGCTTTAATTTGGAATGACGGGTTAGGCGCAAAACAGTTTATAGAAAAATATATTCTTCCTTGTTCTCTACGTACACATACAACCCCCATTATTAAGCCTCCATATTACTTCAGTCTAATTCAAGACCCACTCCCCGAAAATTTAAGTGAAAACAGAAAAATAGAATATTTATTTTTACGCTCATTTTATATTTTTTACTATTTTATTTTTTCTACTTAAAAATAAATGTTCACAATTTTAAAAATATTTAAATTCCAATAATGATTAATTTAGGCCATATCCCACACACACTTGTTACACACAAAAAACATTTCGTCATCATTATTTATTTTTTTTTTACATTCCAACATAATTTTCGTGCCAAAAATGAAAAAGAAAATAAATAAAGAAGCACAATTGTTTAAATAATGTATTTATGCGTTTAACCTTATAACATATTTGTTTTTTCCAACGAGAAAAAAAAATTTTTTTTTGAAAAAAAGAAAACCAAAAAAAAAATTAAAATAACATTCTTCAGAAAACAATAAAATGTTTACGTCTCCAAAAAAGAATCACACTTCCTCGATTTAAAAATAAAATTTTCAAAAATATAACAAACATTTTTTTTTGTGTTGTTTGTTAATGTGTGTGTGTGTGCGGAAATTTTAAAATAGTTTCAACCTAAATCATCAACACCAATGAAGAGATATAGATAGAAAGATATAAAGAGAGAGATAGAAAAAAAGAAGAAATTTTTCACTTTTCTTTATTTATTTATTTTTTTTTTTATTTTATTTTTAACTTTACTCTTGCAGCAATACACACAGCCCACAAAACTTTTTTTTCGAAAAAATAAACAAATTTTAATAATTGAAGTTTAAAACAGACAGAAATTTTATGTGAGAAATTTTAATGTGCTTTTTGTTATAAAATAAAACAGAGAACTAAAAAAAAGAAATAAATTGAAGAATAAATAAAGTAATAAGAACGTTAAGTGATAATCATAAAAAAAGTGGGAGAAGCTTTTAATGGAATTACAAATATTTGAGAAACGATGCATGTCTTAAAAATAGGTGAGTTTGGTAGTTTTTTATTAAAAAAAAAATATTGCTTGTGTTTTGTGATTGATGATTTTTTTTATTTATTTTTTTTTCTACCACAATAATAGCAATAATAAAACAGAATAAAATAAAATAAAAGTCACATGAAACTGATTGAAGGCAAAATAAGTATGCGTAATTCTCATATTTACCATAATGTCTCTGCTGTAGTTTAAAGTGATTTTTGGGATATTTTTAAATTAGCAAGATTTAAAATTAAAAGCAAAAAAATTTAACTTGAAATTTCACCAAAAATATTTGTTTAAAAGCGTTTTGTTTTTATTGCGATTTTCGTATTGCTAATTCTCAATGACAGCTGTTCAAATCTGTGGCCATATTGCATGTCAACTTGACACTTCATTAAGAAAGCTATGTTTTAACACATTTAGCCAAATTTTTAGTGCTTCTTATGAATAATCGATTTTATTTGTGGAAAAACCATAAGCTTGAGTGCCTCTTGTACTAGTAGTATTTTTTTGTGGTTTTGGAGGTGGTAAGATACCCATGACTACTGCATGTTATGTAAAATTCGAACCCTAGAACCACATTTTGGTATTCCATTCTCCCAGCGGGGCTGCTTTTTGAGATTGCGTCATGTTATAGTTATTTGCACCTTCATCCAAACATCCTGTCTGAACTCATCATGTGTCCTAGGGTGTTCTCCGGTGTCAGATGCGCCTCATCCATCACTTTTAGTTGCACTCTATATTCAGCGAATCTTGCACGATGGAAGAGGTTTGCTTCCTCCTGGACATGCCGGTCACAGTGGTGAGACATCGTGCCGCAAACGTTGGAGGTATTGTCTATATCATCCTTGCCCACTCAAGAACTGCGTGAGGTCATAACTCATTTCTCCAAACTCCCTCATGACCTATATCTCCACGTTTGGGATAAGCTTGTGGGTCCACCAACCTTTAGAAAACTGGTCCATCTTCCCCTGTCATTCCGTTACGAACTCGCAGTGCGTTGTTTGCCGCCGCATTGCCATTTTTGGGTCCTTTTTTTACGAGGGAGTGATACGAATTTTGCTCAGTCGACCACGGGGGGAATATGTGCTCGACGGGTCCATGCCCAAAACAGGAGGCATCGCTGAGGGTTCGCACTTAGACGGTGCATTAAATTCCTAGTGATTAGACTCACCAACCTCTTTTCCAATGACGGCATTAATTCGGTCTGCATTCATCATCGTAAAGTAAGAAACGGTGAGACATACGGATCACCTACCTTCCGTCTCTGCTTCCTTTGTGAAAAAGGGGGTTTCGATGAAGCTCCCTACCCAATTCACTGGCTTTGGGGCTGGATCAGCTCTCCTGGTGTTTGTTTGAGTTTCTCTGCCTCTTTGAGCCTCCCATTGCTTAAGGTTTTGGTAGGTGGCCGTCAGCGACATTTCCACCTTTCTCCACGGGTCCTCCGACCTCATCATCTGGTCCAGGATGTTTTCCGGTTTTAGCTGCGCTTGTGCCCCACAAACTGCAGGCAGAGAGGCACGCACCGCATCCTCTTTATCTTCCGGACATTGTGGGCAAAACGGTGAATCATCCAATCTGCAGCGATGAAGGTGTGTGTGTGATAACCTCCATGTCCACTAAGCAACTGTGTGAGGTTCTCGATGCTCCCTCATAACCAACTTCTCCACATTTGGTATAAATCGATGGGTCCATCGGCCCTTATAAGACTCGTCCCACCTTCCCTGCCATGCTACGATGGACCGGTCACGCATCAGAGCCGCCAGAATGTCGATGGCGATCATTCGTACTATCACACATACTGCCTCGTCGGACGTAGTATGGTATGCACAGCATGATCGAAGGGAAGTTAGATTTTTACTCCGGACCATATAAAATGGAAGCACCGCTGACGGAACACGGACCTGTGACGTCCGGGCGCAGCACGCGTGGAGGGCGCTTAGCCTATATGCCGTCCTCCATTTTCTGTCGTAAGCCGTTCTGTTCAATGCTGCTGCCCAGGTTGGCCTGCGTCTAGTAGGGCTAATCTAACCACCCTCGCCGTCACGAGGCGATGATTTGGTCTAGGGTTCCTCACGTTGGGCAGCATTCTTGACTGTTGCACAAATAGCGGACACTTTATCCAAGTGTGCTTTAGAGTTTAGTCTCCGGTCGATCATCGCTTTCAGGTACCTTAGGGCGATCTGTGAGTGAATGATATCTATTCCTCTACCTTGATCCTTAAGCTGAAAACAGAAATATGCGTGCATGCGGTGCGTGCGGCAATAGATAACATAGAAGTTCATGCATTCAAATCCGACCTGACATGTAGTTGCGTGAAGGAAACGCACGCAACGTAAAAGTTGGTCTACTTTTAACTCTACCCTCATTGGCGCATTCGACATAGCCTCAAATGCCCAAACACAAGCACGCACACAACATACATAAGGACTCGTCGCTTAGATGTTTTGGATGTTTGAAAGACACGCAATTATCTGTTAGCGAAAACTTGCCCCATACTGACCATTGGCTGCCCGCACCGCACGTACGTTTTTATCTGTTTCCAGCTTTATGGATATTGGTTTTCTCCATTTACTGATCAGCACAGCTTCTATTTTGTGCTCCTCAAGCACCAGATCAGCGCTTTCTAGCCACGCTTTTATCTTCAGGATCGCTTCGTTCGCGCACAACTCTATGACTTGAAAGCATCGTCTTACGAGCGGTTCCCTGATATCGTTCGCGAACTCGATCGCAACTGTTCGTTTTGGGAGCCGTAGCCTCAACAAATCATTATACATTGTGATTAACACGAGAGGACCCAGCACAGACCCCTGCGGAACACCGTACACCTTCTGTGCATCGTCGGCGCATTGTCCGAGTCACATTGAAGCAACCTATGCGAACGTAGTCGATTACTACTCACACTTTGGTGCACCTAGTTTGATCAACGCCTCGACTATTTTGCTTTATATCGCCGAGTTGAAAGCATTTTAGACATCGAATGTTATCAATGTTAGTAGTAAGGTTAGTTCGAAGGAAAGAAGAGAACAGGAAAAGTTATAGGGTTATGCTGAATCAGAAACCAATGAATCTTACGTTTGAACTCTGTTGTACGGGTTCGGAGATACTGATTGCGGAAGATTGTTCCAAAGTCGAGTTGTTATATTTATAAACGAACTACTAAACCGTGTTGTGCCCGAAAAGGAGGACTGCGTGGAAAGCAGAAAGCTATCTTCTAGCACCATTTTCAAAAGAATCCAAGCGAACGTCCTTCAATAAAATAAACCCTAACAAGTGTTTCTCCTCTTCCAAATATCTCTCGAAAGCGCCAAACACAAAAATTAATCTCAATCAATTGACTCAAAACATGAAATTTCTAGAAATTTTTATCTGAACTCCGTCACCACCAACTAATCTCTTTATGTAAGTGCCAATAATAGCGATAATGATAAAGCGCAACTTCAATCCCATTCCAATACTCAAAAGCCTTGTTGTATAACCACCGACTTGAACCTGCAATTTGAGCCTAATTTCTTCACTATTACTAATCGCTAGTACAAAACTGTGCGCACGCAGCTCTAAGAAAGCTTTTAATTCGCCTTCAAACAATTAAGTAAAGATGTTCCGATAGAGTTACTCTCGTCTTACTACGATTGTTATCTGAAGAAGCAAATGGCAACATGTGACTGATTTCTTACTTTTCGCTGCTCATCAATTAAGCTGCGCGAACGTGCATTAAGTCGTCGACGCTGCCGTTGCCATCTAAGAATAATGGAAAAAGAATGGGCACGGGACGCCATATATCAAGCGACTGTCGACAACCAGTTAAAATTGGTATAATCTAATTTTTTCCGTTTATAAATTTTTTATTCTTCATTACTCGCCGCCATGTCAGATCACATTTTTGGTGTTTTTATTAACGTTTCTAGAATAATTGTGCTTCGCTTCGCTTACTTCAGACTTATATGACAGGAACGGGTGAAGCAAGATTCTCAAATCAAGTCGCAACTAAAAATCATAAGTTTGGTCTATTGATGATGAAGATGATGCGTCTGCATCTGCATGCATAAATCACTATGTTTTTTTTTGTTGTTTTGTTAGTGTAATGTTGCTTGTGAGACGAGATAAAGGAAGAAGAATGGTCATTGACCGAAGTTTTATCAGATCACGTCATATTGAATCGCCGCGCCGTTTGTAGCCACCATCATCGTTGTTGTCGTCGTCGTCAGACATTTACTATACGTCGTGTCGCGTATTCTAAAGGAAATGTGGGCGTCTAATATGGTGATTATTAAGTGTAGCCGCGAGACATATTATCTGAAATGTTTTGTGGAAGTTGTGGAAGGCCTTCTACAATATTGTGTATGATAAAAAAAAAACAATTTTACCCTAGATAAATGAATTTAGTTCGTTTTAATTGTTTCATGAGGTTTTGATAAATATTATGATAGTTATGTGTGATCTTTTGCCGAAAGATTAAAAACAATTTTTTTTTGTTGTTGTTTATCTTTTGTTTTATGCAAATTGTAATGTTGATAAATCATACATAAAGCATTGCGCAGTGGGTGCAAAGTTCAGTTTATGAATTTTTATCATTGACTGGATTTCAAAGGAGTTTTCACTAGAGAAGTTCAGTTATTCATTAAATTAAATGGAACTGTTTTAAGATATTGAAGTCATAGTCCAGTTTTGTTCCGTATTTGATTGTTTTTTATGTTTCTTTATGTAAAATAACTAAAAAAAACCAACTAACCATAGCTTGGTAACAAGACACTCATTTGTTTACATGCGAAGAACGCCATGTAAACAATGCAATATTTTGATGCTCTTCAGGAATTTTTGGAAAACAAATGAAATGAGCAGTCTAGAAAAAATGGCTGGTGAAGGAAGCTATTTGTAACGCTTCAGTTTTACGGATGTGTGACTGTATACATAAATACCCAATTGTATATAATCGCAACTTTAACAGTGGTTTAGTGAGAGCTGACGCTTACTAAGAGTAAATCTTTTTAGATACTACTACAAGCGCCATCTCTTTAATTTTTTATTGACTTATTGAATGACCTTCGTATCTACCGATGGAGGTCTACACACCTGACATTGGTTTAATTGTTTTATTCACAACATAAACCGAGGATATGCGATGAAAGTAGCATAGCTATATCACTCCGAGCGCAGTAACGTTATTGGTTGTGGTTTCGGGAGGTGAGCTTTTGAGAATTTCGAGGTGTCTTGGATATGAGCTTTCGCGTTGAAGAATTTGGTTGAACTTCGCTGTGTTTCCGATAGGCTTTTGCGTCAGGAGCGCGTTCAAAAACCTTACAATGGTTAACCATGGTTAACTATGGTAAACTTTTGTCGTTCAAAAAGTCCGTGGTTAACTACAACATAACCACGAGCATAACTTTTTGGCGTTCAAAAACTCCCGTGGTTAACCATGGTGTAGTTAAATTTTAACACTGCTCGCGAGCATGGTTAGCGATAGTTAAGAAGAAGAAGAATAAAAACAACTCTCTGACAGTTGTTTTAATGTTAAAAAAATGAACAAATTAAAGTGGGATTTGTGGGATTATTGCAAATAAATAATAAATGAAATAATTCAAGCAATTAGCGGGGACTATTTTATGGAAAATTTTCTTTTTATTTTTTTTATTTTTCTTTAACCTGTAGTTAACCACAGTGCGTTCAAAAACCTCCATGGTTAAACATAAACTTTCGTGGTTAAGTGAAGTGATGCAGCATAACCACAGCTTACCTCGTGGTTTACCATAGTAAAGTTTTTGAACGCGCTCCAGGTCAGCTGTCAAGGGGGGGGGGGGGAAGTCGAATCTTTAGTTGAACTTCGCTGTGCCTTCGGTGGGATATTTTGGGAAATTTGATCCGGGTTCCAATTCTTGATCGAGATCGGTGCATTTGCTTCGTCCAGATCATTTTTGGTTTGCGTCTCCGTTAAGCTTATATGCAATATAATTAAGCTAACGATATCAATATTATTTTAGTGCCCATGGATTCTAGAAGGTGTTGGAGGGAAATATAAAAGTTGAAGGGAGAAAATTTCACCAAAAATCGCGTACGGGCAACGGTTTCCGAGATATAAGCAATTCTATTCTAAGTTATGTTTTCAGCGGCCACGGAATCCACGGGTGTGGAATACTATGAAAAATTTCAGTAAAAATCGACTTACGTAAAACGAGCTGTTATATGTCTTATTAGATGATCTACAAATGGGATAAAACAGTTGATTTTGTAGTGGCGTTGAATATTCTCTGGAGCATTCATGCGATTCACTTGGCTTCTTGCTGTGCGAGGCATTTGTATGTTATCTCCATTTCGTAACAAAGCATCAGAAGCTGCTTCGGAAGCAGTTTCGAACTCGTCGTCGCCGTTATTTCTAATGCGATTCAAGAAAGCTAATACAAAGTCAATGCAACTAAACGCTTTTATCACAGTCGACTGGCTGAAACTATGGTATAGCTTATGATTTTCTCCAAGATAAACAAGGCTATTATGAAGCTGGTCGATCGCAATATTCTCAACATTTGACATGCCTTCGGCGCTGTGTCAATGTTGCGGCTTTCTTGCAACTCTTCCAACGCTGGCGCAATAACGGTATCAACTTTGTTCACCCGCCGATTTTCAAACACTGCCAGAACTGTTGGTTGGAAGAAGTTCTCGTATATGTCTTTTTAGGACATCTGTACGCTGAGCTGACGTGTGAAAGAAACTACCGATGGACTGCACTACACCAACTCAATTGCGGATGTCAGCTTGAGAGCAAGTGAGTGTGCACTGCAGGGCACGTAGAGAGCTAAGGAGCATTCTTAATTACCGCTGCTGTCGTATCCTTGCCAAACTACATAGTTGTAGTCTATTCCGTTCTTCTTTAAACCTATTACAATAAGATTAGGCAAACCTCTCCCTGCCATGTAAGTAGTCGGAACAAACTCTAAAAATGCTTCTGTGACTACATAACTTCTTTAATTGGGCTGCTCCATGGCGTTATCTCGCTTGTCGCTCGGTACGAAACTTTAGACAATAGGCTAGCGTGCATGGATCATTACGTCAACACTAAAAAACGATTTTTAGGAAAGAGGGGCAAAAGGAAGAGCGAAATTTTTTGTAACGTTTAAAACAAAAATTTTTGAAGTGTAAACTAACACATACACAAATGCTTCTGCTTACTATACCGTGTAAGGGTAATAAAGTTACTCTCGGTGAAGGAATACCCATGTACGCCAAGAACATCATAGAAACTCATAGGCTTTTTTATGATGATCCGTGTACGCCAACCCAATAAGCTTCCAAATGACATAAGTGTTCACAATTATCTTGCCTTTATTTCGAGGGGTGTTTGAACCCCCAGAACACCACCCTGGGTACGCCTATGCAGTGAAGATATTACTCATCATACTCTGATCTAGTTCAAAAATGTGTCTAGGATGCAATGGCCCCTAGCCTAATAATATTTCAGTTCTAAGCTCAGGAGTTACTCTTTGTACTACCGGTCCGTCATGATGTTGGTCACGTCATGCTGCATTGTCTAGAAGCAAGCTTAGTGCGGGAAATAGAATAGGTTTGAGGCTATGCAGAGTGAGGATGGTGTTAATTGAGATTGTCATGAGTCCGCCTCTGAATTCTTGGATATTGTAAGACTTCGGAAATACAGACTGTGTAAGGTTGTTCCACAGTCAAGTGAATCTATTTATGAACGAATTCTTTGCCTGTAGCATGCGTTAAATAATGGATGCAAGCAAGGGGAATGAGCCGAACGGGTTAATCTGCTATTGCGGGTATAATATTGCCGTGGAGGCAAGAGTGCGTTTATTTCGGTAGAGAAATAAGCAATTATGGCAGTCCGTGGCGACACCGGAAGATATGGGGTCGGGCTAAAATTTAACGCCATCCAATATAACCTTGAGTGAACGACCGGAAAGAAAAGTCAGAACTGAGTCAATACTAATAGCTTGGAAATCAACTCACAGAGCAGAGTGCCAAACTATATAAAAAGCCTTGGAGATATCCAAAGTAATCAAACCAGACTCACTTAACTTGCCGTAAAAGAAAATATACAAATGAAAAATGAAAAGTTTTTTAACCTAAAATTTTGACGATCAATTTGTACTAACGTGCAGACTCTTCTGGAATTCATCATTATCACCATTGAACGAATTACTTCAACCACAATTTTTTTGATACATGTGAATTACAATTTGAATGCAAAATAAATACAAGGCTTTAAATACTGTCGAAGTTTGCTAACATTTTTTTCGTTATCTGCATTTTAAAAATGTTAAGTCTAAAAATTTTAATAAAGGAAAGAAGTTAGTTTAAGCATCGTTAATTGGTCCAGAATTTGCCAAATTTGCATTCAAGAGCATATGGCAAATAAAACTAGACAAGTACACACCGTCCAGGCAGAGTTAAGCCATATTATCACCTCTGTTTATAACGAATACAATTTATTATTATTATTTAGATTTTTCACAAAAAATTTCCAGTCAGATAAAATTTTGACGAACAAGAAATGAACGACCGAAAACAGTGGAAAAATCTGTTCAAGATCAAGTAAAAAATTGAGGTTCAAAATTTCGCTGCGTTTTTCACTGAGATTTTATTTTCAATTTTTTTTTATTATTATTATGTATTATTAAATTGAAATTGTTATTTTTGGAATGAAATTGGTGCGTGTTTGTGTGTGTACTAAATAAAATGAATATTTTTTTATCTTTCCTCTCGACAAAAAAAAATCATGTTTTTTCCATGATTAAAGATTGGAGCTAGACGAAATTCCATCACATGATTTTGATACTGAATTTGCGTCACGATTTTTTTCCCTGTGGTTGTGGTGGTGGTGGGAGATTCTAAAGAAGAAATCCAGCTTCAAAATACTTATTAAAAAAAACACTGAATTTGTTGACGACATTTATTCTATTCGTGTTTGATTCAGTTCGAAGCGGTGGGAGTTTGTATTTTTTGTTATTATCAGCATTTTCTTTAGTTGGCGTGAATGTTTTTTTTTGTTGTTGTTCTTTTTTCGATATTATGCAATATTTTCAATAATAATTGAACAGAATATTATTATTATTGCGAAAAAAAACACTGAAAAAAGAAGTATTCATCAAGTTTCTATATATGTAGGCGAAGAATCCTCTCTAGTAATAGACAAGTAACACCATTTGAATGATGAAAAGGCACGTGTTTATGAAGCTTTTTTTTTGTGTAACACGTATATTATTTGCGTCGATTGCAATATGAATATGTTCGGAGAATTATCAGTCAAGAAACACACAAGCTATTTATGGTCGTTGCGCACATAAATAAATGGCTTGTAATATTTACATAATAATAACATATTAATAGCTGCAAACATCGACATTTTGTGTATTAAAAAAGTTCGCAATATTACGACCAAAGTGAATAATTGGTTTGTTATCAAGAGTTTCTAAAGAATTTACGTTTAATTCTCTATGCTGAAAATAGAAAATTTCTAAATGGGGAATTTGATTGGAAATTATTTTTAGTTTTATAATTAACCAACTAATTTCAATTAGGTAGGCGTAAACACAGATTATTATGCACAGACCATTTACTGTGTTTTGGACTAACCCAAACAAATTGACGTTACAAAACTATTTTCTAAGTAATTGTGTATTAACGAATGATGAAATAAAATTGATCTTTACAGCAGGAGATCAACTGAATTAAAAAATTGCAATTCGTCATCAAATGTGGTCACCGGGCGCAGAAATATAAAGTTGCACGCCGATGATGTGCAACTTTATATTTCTGCGCCCGGTGACCAAATTCAAAGGTGTGTGGAGGAGCTTGCTGTTGATCTACGTCGTGTTTCTTCCTGGTCGACCTCAAACTTACTTCAGCTTAATCCTTCGAAGTCCCATTGCATCTTTTTCTCTCATTCTGCCACTGTTCGTCCCGACTTCTCCGTTATTGCTTTAAATGGGGTTCCTCTAGTGAGTGTTGAGAAGGTAAGAAATCTAGGAGTTATCTTGAATACCAAAATGACCTGCTGCGATCATGTTAGCTCCATCATTCGTAAAACATATGGGCAACTGTCGAAACTTAGGTTCCATTGTAACTTGCTCAGTAGGACCGTCCGTATGTACTTAGTGAAGGCACTTATTTTACCTCTTCTAATGCATGGTCTTTCTATTTTTCCTGCTCTAGACTCCTCCTGCGCCCGTAAACTTGAAATTGCCTTTAACGACTGTGTTCGATTTGTTTACAAATTACGCCGTTTTGACCATATCTCGCCCTATTCTAATTCCGTTATGGGCTGCTCTTTTAGTGACTATCGTGAATATAGACTTCTGCGTCTATTTCATGATATCCTCCAGCATCGTAAACCATCTTATCTCAATCAGTTTGTGCAGCTCACACAGTCATTTAGAAACAATAATGTGATTATTCCGCGTTTCCGAACTTTAATTGGTCAGCGTTCTTTCTTCGTCCACGCAGCTCTTTTATGGAATTCTCTCCCTGTGGAATTACAACGTGCCGATTCAGCGGGCATCTTCAGGAAGCATCTTCTTGATTTAATTTCGAATAGGACTGCTTAGAGCATGGATACTAAACTTAAATAATTGTTTTTAGTTTAATTTTTTTTTTTTCTTATTACTTTCCATATTCTTTTACTGTAATTCTAATTTCCTTCTGTCAATTTTTTTTTATTTTTTTTTCTTGTTAACTTTCTTTATATTTTTTTTTTCTCTCCTTGTCATTATTGCTGTCTTCCAAATTTTTAATTAATGTACTATTATATAAGATTTTAATCTTTGTACATGTTGTCTCAAATAAATAAATAATAATAATAAAAATGTCTATAAAAAAAAACTAATACAAGTAAAAAGAAAAAAAATCTCAAATCTTGTTTATTTCTGAAATAATTGCATCAGAATATTGATTTTAAAATATGCCCCGTACAAATTTATTAGCTTTAAGGTGGAGTTATAAAATTTAATATTAAATGGAATGAGAATCTACTTAGAGCTCACAGGACAAAAACGATTAATCTAGATTATTTTTCAAAAGTACCAATCTTCAATAAAGGCCTGCTAAAATTTTTATGACCTTTCATCAAATAGTTACAATGATCTCCTATTCTAAATTGTGATCGGTCATAAATCACAAGCTTTTGAGAGTCGTGCTTTACATGGTAGTCCGGGGAAATTAGCATTTTAAGGAGACAAAATTCCAAAATGGCTGAAAATTGGTCCACAGCTTCCTTGGGGCTTTTTAAGAAAACAATTTCGGAATCACAAAAAAAACATGGCCGCCGGACATATCACTTTTTGGCAAAAAAGTCACTCAAAAACTGGTTTTTTCGAAATTTTTTTATTATCAGTCAATACGAAACTCTATTGCCTACAAAAAAGCCCTCTTGTCATTTTTTCGAAAACCTAACCCTTTCGAATTTATTCAAGGTCAAAGTTTCCAAAAATCACTTTTCGGCCAAAAAATACCTTGAATAATTCGGAAAGGTCAAGGTTTTCGAAAAAATTACAAGAGGGCTTTTTTGTAGGTAATAACATTTTTTATTGACTGATTGAAATTTTTTTTTCAAAAAAAACAGTTTTTGAGTGATTTTTTGGTCAAAAAGTGATATTTCCGGCGGCCATGTTTTTTTTGTGATTCCGAAATTGTTTTCTTAAAAATTCCCAAGGAAGCGGTGGACCAATTTTCAGCCATTTTGGAATTTTGTCTCCTTTCGTGCGTTTTTTTTGCTAATTTCTCCAGATATTCACATTAACCGGAAATTCCAAACGGTCTGAAAAAATTCAGACTACTCAGTCCGAAAATATAGTCTGAATTTTTCTGAATTGGAATAAAAATTCGCTCTCTTACATGTTTTCTTATCGCGCCATGTCAGATGGGTGTGAATTTTTCAGTTAAACAAAAGGCGTCCGTCTGTGAGATTATACTAAAAAGTGACGGAGAAAAATTAAATTCATGCATTGAAAGCAAAGAAAATCTGTGGAAAATAGATCATCCCGATTATTTAAAACTGGAAGTAAACGGAAATTAAAAAAAATAAATGTACAAGATCTGCGTTGGAGTAAGCATATATTCCAAATTGCAAAACAGGCTCAAATTGCCTCCAACAGTCAGTATTCCCGAACTCATACAACATCCAGGAGTTCAAACGCAAGGTTCATCGCTATCTCCTCATGCATCTCCCAGACTACCCTTAACCTTTCTTATTCTTTCTCTATCTTTCGAGCTAAGCTTATTACTAGACATCTGACCATGACGAACGACATGACGGACTGGTAGTACCAAGGGTGACACCTGAGCTTAGACTTCCACATAAAAAAACCACTTTGTACAAAATTTCGCACAATACTGGTCTCCAAGCTACGGTTTACAAAATATTCAGACTCATGTGACACCAAAATCTGAGCTGAAAAAATCTGAGTTTGGAAAATTCAGAGTCTGAATTCAGACTCAGGTGACATTAGCCTTACTTGTTGTTCGTCTGTAGTGGGATTCCGTATCGATTTAGAGTTTAGAGCTTAGAGTTAGAGTAGTTGGTATTCTGTAAGCAACTTAGAGCGAAGTACTAGATCTTCGTAGGAATTTATTACATTTTTATGAAAACACATGCGTTAACGATCTCTAAAGTCCGTGCCAAGTTACAATTCAAATGTCAATTTATATGGAAAACGCATTTCGATTTTACAATTCATTTTTCGGAGGTTTGTGTCTTTGGAATTGTAAGGAAATTTTTGAATTGTAGGGAAATATTAGCCAAACATTCATTTGACAGTTTGTTGGCTTTGCTTTTTGGTGGTTGAATCTCCTTTTTTTTAATTATTGGAGAACAATATCGCGAATTCTTTCAATTTTCAGTGCATGAGTGTCCTCACCGTATAATATGACACATTAAAGCCTGATCATGCTTACACGTTGCAGACGTAAAATAAAATAAAAACATGAGCAGAATAAATTCTGCATAAAATTTGAACCATTTTTTAAAACTTTCAAATATGTATACAATGCTTCTTGCAGTCCACCCCCAATTGATGATGCTCGTGAAGCAATTCCATTTCGATTATTTTAAAGGCAAACATAGCCCTGGGCTTCTTTTAAAAAAAATTATTAAAAATTTTATAAATTACAAAATTTTGTTGTCATCCATGTTGTCAAATTCAATGGATGAATTGTATTTTGGCACACTTTGTAATTTCGAAGTGTCCGTGGTGAAAGCAGCAAATTCGGAATTCTAACTTGGCACCAAACCTAGTAAAAAATTTTTCGAAGTAATAAAATTATGCATAGTGAAAATATAATTATTATTTTTGAATTGAGAAGGAAAATAATAAAAAGAAATTTTACAATTGAACGTGTGAGAAGAAGAACAGTAATATTCCAAAAACATCTTTTTCGGGAAATTAAAAAAAAAACTGTTTATCAAAGAAACTTGAAGTTTAAAAAAAAACGTATTATTGCAAATCTGTAGATCTATGGGTCCTACATATTATCTCAAAATAGGAAATTACTCGCATTATTAGTTTTGTATATATTTACTATAATGTATCATGGAATATTATCTTTCTTCCAATCATTAAAAGTTTTTTCTATGCTATGCTATGCTATGCAGCTTAAGATGGAGAACAAGAAAAAATTTAAAAACTTGAAAAATGGTGAAAAAAAATAGAAACGAAAATCGTGATTTTTTGTATTTTTTCGTCAATTTTTTCGAAAAATCCCGTTTTTTTTGATAAAACTCAATTTTTTCTTATCATATGTCTCAAATGAGTTATTAATAACGGCCTACTGTGAGATACAGCACTGTGGCAAACGCGAGTACTACGCGAGCACAGCGGCTGAGTGGAAGAACAGTAACATTCCTGGAATGTTATCTTTCTTCCACACATTGCAAACTCCTAAGCATTATTTAACCGACAGGATCGACGGGAATATTTCTCATTTTCCGCTCAACGATAGACCTACATTTAAATTGCAAAATGGCTATCTTAACTTTTTTTTGGTATTTTTGGAATATTACTGTTCTTCCACTCGCACGTTCATATTATGAGGAGATCTTTAAGAAATAAAAGTAATCCTCTTAGTCTTCTAAAACAAAGGTGTTTTATGTTGTAGTTTTTGTCGCTTTAACTTTACAAGCTTTATAGAACTTTATATATCAATGTCATATTATTAAATAAAATGTTTGTACCTACATTTCTAATAATTTACCACTCTACATAGGTTCTAAGTAACAGTTGTAACCTATTTTTAACTAATTTCCCGCTTTTTTATTTTTTTGATATGAAATTTCACTTGTGAGTAAAATTAAACTCTAAGAGCATGTCTACACGTTCAACTTTTCATTCAACTATTCGAAATTAAGAAGTTCCTTCTCTTTTGCTCGCATGTAGAGTTAGAAAGAGACTCGTAGTGATTCGAAAATTGAAGGCAACTAAAAGTTGGCCGAACATTTTCGTTCCAGTCCTAGTTTTTCCTTCAACTTTTTTTAAAAGCGTGGATTCATCCATCCTCAAATAGTTTTTATACGATTTCTTATCGGTTAACCTCAAGTCCTATTGTAAAAAATGGAAAGAATTTCGTTTTTCTTTATTTTTTCTTCATTCCACGATTCATTTTCTTTTTTTTGCACTTTCATCAGTTTCAGAATTTTGGAAAATAACACCACAACACGCAGCGGCGACTGCGATCACGATTTCTTCTTCCGACTCGCATGAACTCATTTTTTAAACTGTACTTAAAAGTTGAAAGAAAAAGTTGAACGCGTATGTAGGCACCGGTTTCGTTCAAGTCAAGAAATCTGATAGTTCGAATATCGAAAAATTGAATGAAAAAGTTGAATGTGCAGAACCGGTATAAGTTAGAGTTAAAAAGCGTTACCGAATCGCTTATTTACTCTAAATTTAGAGAACTCGGGTACAAAAATTTAAAACAGTCTATTACAAAGATGTGTATTTTTGATTTCTACTGGATGGCGCATAAAATCCATTCTTTCCAACTTAGACTACTCAAATCTACTCTAAATTTAGAGTATTTTTGGTTAGAAAATACAATTTAGTCTTAATTTAGAGATTTTACTCTAAATTCTAAACTCTAAATCGGTAAGGAATGCCACTATTGTTTTCCTGGTGCAGGTAGATACTAGTGCTAGCCTTCAGTTGACTATTTTTTTCCGAATTTTTTTTTTAATTTTTACAAATCGAATTAAGACTGGAACAAAAGGCACATTATTATTAAATCAACAAAAAAACTTTACTTACATATATATTTAGCTGGCACGACAATTTAGCGTATTTTTAAATCAATTCTAATTTAATCAGCATAAAACGTTTTTTTTATTTGCAAATAATGTTTCAATAAACGTTTAAAAAAATATCAAAATTTTCCATCCTTTCGCGCGATTGATTTATGTAAACAAAAATCTCAAAAATCCCCCATTGAATCATCACATTTCATAACCATAACATTTTGAAAATTATCTAAAAATTTAAAAGCTTTTCCCGTGAAAATTCCAGCAATTCCAGAAGCTCTCGGAAATTCAACCCAGAATCTCCAAACCTTGATCTAAATATGCGAAATTTTCTAGTTTTTTCTTTTATTTTATTTGATTTGTTACACTTTTTCTCATCCAAAAATTTCTAACAAGGCGTAAACAATAATACGAAAAAAAAACTTCTGGAAATTTTCCTTTCACATAGCATTATAGCTCCTCAACCCAAATACCCGTCGTACCGCTGCCGTTGTCGTCGTCTCCGCCGTGTACCGCTCTCTCATCTACACACCAAGCAAGTGATATATAAATATAAGTCACATAAAATATAGCTTCGATATCAAACCAGAACATCTTCACCACTTTTCCATGAAAGCCCGACTTGGATTTCTTTCTGGGGTCGAATTTTCTTATCGCTAAAAACCGCTAAATAATTGTTTACAAGTGTTCCAACAACAAACCGCCGCCGCCGCACCAATAAAGCGTTTATAGTGTGATGTCAGCGGAGGAATATTGTTGGTGTTTTTGTTGTTGTTGAATATGGAAATCTTTCACAGAAAGCAAATTTTTATTTTCTTGCATTTTGATAGAATATTTCTTTTTTTTTGGCTCACTTAATCTCAAGTTGTTTGTTTTCCCCCCAATTATAATGGTCATAATTTGATTTATGGAACTTGCTGCTACGTGACTCATTCCCCGAAACGGAGAAAACCGCAAGCTTTGTTTAAAGCCTTTTGCGGTTTGTTTGTTTCCGAAAAGCTTTTTTTCCACGTTTCGAGAATATTTTTCTTGTGTGTGGTGCAATGCGAGTTCCAAATTCCATTTTTAGTCATCGTACCTCTTTGCACAGCCAATTAAATATCCGTTATTTTGTTGACAACAGTTACTCCCTAATGGCAGAAAGAAAATCGTTTTTTTTTGCCCCGAGTTCAACAATTGAAGGAACGAAAAGAGTAATAACAAATAAACAACGAAAAAAAAACTTCACTTACAAAGAAAGCTTTTTTTAAGCTCGGGTTATTTTTAACCCAAAAATGAAAAAAAGAACAAAGTACATACATAGAGGCGTTAGAGGCGGGGGGAGGTATTTGTAATAGTAGAGAGGAAAGAACGAAAAAAAGCAAGAAATACACTGTGAAAAAATTACCCCCACACACAGGTAAGTCGAGGCTCTAAAAATAGAATCCGATCGATAAGCTCAATGCCACGGTGATAGGAGCGAAGTTTAAAAATAAACTTTCATGCCTGGTTAGTGGGCGTTGTTGGGGTTGGGCTGGGTGGCTTTTGCCGACTTCAGCTGGGATGCCCGCAAATAGGGTGTTTTTCTTGGGTGTGGGGACACAACCGCCGGCCGCCCCGTCACTTAATGTTAATTTTCCAAATAGCCCTTCTGTTTGGGGAGCTCTGCCGCTTCTACTCTGCTTCTACTACTCTTCTACTGCTTCTATACTCTGGCTCTATACCACTGGATGGTGGTTGAGGAGGTGATAGCAGCGGTAGCGCGCGGTGGTGGTTGCTGTTCTGCTGTCGGGCAGATTAAAACGAAGTGCTTGTGTATATATGGATTCAAGTGGAACGAGACATGGACAGGAATTTTAAATGCGCGCGGGGGTGGGTAGCACACAAGAATACTTTTTTTATAATGTTGAGTGGAATTCAGTGGAAAATGGAGAATAGATTAAGCTCATCATCGCCACCTCAATTTCCCGCGAATTTTCATCCCTTCTCTTCTCACACACCCTCCTCTTATCGCATCTCTCGCAATTCCCCACCACACCGGTCCACCCGCTCCCCCATCGTCGTACCTCATCTATTTGCTGCTCTTACTTCCCAATGTGTTTTAGTGATGGCGTTGATGTCGGTAATCGGGTTGTGATTTGTCATACGTTAAATGTTCCGTGACAGGTTGACGACGGCAATGTATATGGTTATTTCGATGGCGTAAAAGAAGGAAATGTGCAGGGTGACGAGATGGTGGGGTGTTATTAGGCGTAGGGAAAGCCATACTGTCGCTTTTATACACAATGACAAAAAATTATTCACGCGGAAACTTACAACTTAAGGAAATCAAGGATATCGTAATTACAAGGATATGATTCTTGATGTTTTATTTTTGTTGTATACATTCTAATTATGTCCCAATTGTTTGTTTGAAAGAGAGAGAGAGCGATGGGAAGGTCGTACGTTTGTTGTTTGGAAATGAAATTCTTTGTTTGACCAAATTTTGGGATTCTGTTTTTTTGGTTTTGAGATAATCTACTTAAATACAAATGACCTTACTCGTTACTATGATCGAATGGCCCTATCTAAACTAGTATTGCTTCAGCAGCAGTAGAATCGGGTTTTTAGGAGAGAGGTAAAGAAAGGGCAAGCGGGAACTGTAGTAACCTGTTCACGAGAAAATTTTGGCGTGAAAACTTAACACATACACAATTCGCCCTCGCCTACTTTTCTTAATCGCTACCCAGCGGGAAATAGAAGCATTCGCTGATACATGAAGAAGCTATCCTTGTGAATCTTAGAAGTGCTTCCTGTCCGTATCCCTATCCATAACTTTTTTACCATTGCATATCATTAGCAAGAAGCAGTTTGTCCGATTTTCTTCTAATTAGATTCCTGGGAAGCTATTTTGAAGTTTTAAGTTTTGCAAGCAGCAAAGCTTTCATTTTTGCTTCTTTGGAAGCAGGGAAGAAGGTTTTGCGCTTCGTTTTTGAGTAATAAGGATAAACAAACTATCGACTTTTCTTACTGAGCGCACAACTCTAAATGGAAATTTTTCAAAACAAAATATTTCACAACAAATGGAAATTTTACTAATCGAAATCCAGAGAAACTCTCAAAATAGAAAATTTACCAACAAAGTTGAAAATGACTTATTTTGTAGCCATATGCATAGGAAAATCTTCCAAAATGCTTCTGAAGGGCGACCAGGAAGCACTTCCAATTTGATGCCAGCGGAAGCTGCTTCCACTTTTCCTGCTGGGTAGTAGCAAGCATAATTATCGACACGCACACAGATAACTCCGTGTAAAGACAAGAAAATTACTCGCGTTGAAAAAATTCCAGTGTAGACTAGATTAACTTCCAAAAACGGTTTCGATGCTGCTGAATGAATACTAGTTTAGATACCCACAATCGTTTTAGTTTTTTTAGTTCCTTTATTACTTGTCGTATACTTTCTTGTACTTTCCTAGTTGGAGATATGTCAATTTTACTGGGAACTCCAATTTGAAGCAAATCTTCACGGCAACGGCCGTTTATCTTCTTTATTTTTCAAGATGTTAATTACATACTAACGTATTTTAACATGCCTGCCATTTTATAATGCTTTCTTTCATTACCCTTTTATTACCCCTTTATTACCTCGTTATTACCTTTGGTAATAATAATGTTTTGTAAGAAATTTCATTACGTTTCTCAAGAATATTATAAAAACTTAAAAAATCCAAGAAATTGTGCCCTAAAAAGGCGTTTTTACTGGGAAATACCTATATACCAATAGTAAGCACGGGAAAAATTTGGGAGGAAACATTTTTTGTTTAACAGAGCTAAGCCCAGGGATCATCCTTTGTTACTCCGTTAGTCATCGGCTATGTCTTGATTCAATGACTAGTAGGAAGCTTAGCGAAGGAAAAAAGAGATTTAAAATTATGAAGAGTTGATGTTAATAAGATGGCGTTGATCTTGGGTCTCTACTCTTAGATGCTGTATGTGTTCGCAAATACTAACTGTGGAAGATTGTTCCATAGTCGAGATGTTCTATTTATGACGAATTTTTTGCTCATAGACTGGGTAAAAAAGAAAGCCGCAGGCTACGAGAATTAGCCGAGTAAGATTTTCTGGTATTGGGGCTATATACCATTACCTTGGAGTTACTAGAGTGTGTATTTCGGTGGAAAAATCGCTATTGTACCCTCTTTGGTCGCTGGGGCGTGCTCCAATCAAAGGCCCCTGTGCTGGAAGTCGAGTCGTGTTTCGTGACAAGTTGTTTGAGTTGAAAAAAGTGACGTTCCAGTCGAACTACGACTTTCAGCACAGGGGCCTGGAGTGGAAATGCTAAGTTGAGTTTAAACTGAAAGTCGTGATGATTGAAATTTGTCTTAAAATAATCAAACTTAAATCTTCAATATCTTCCAAATGGTGAGGTTTACAGAAAAAATATAATATACCTTTTTTGTAGAGCATTAAATTTCCTACAAAATTCTCCGAAAACAAAATTCTCCGAAAATTTTTTTCTATTGGACTGAGGAAAAAATAAAAAACTGCGATGCGGAGGATCTTCCTATTACAATTAAGAGCTCATGTTGAGTGAGAATTTTTGTAAGGTGTCCAGCAACCCATTTTTCCGTGTCACTTGTAAAAAAAAAATAATTGATTTTTTTGACCCACCCTAATGGTGCCAGACCTATGCATATTTTGGTTGACTTGACACTAAAATCTCGAGTAAAAAGAAGAGTCGCCCGCTCCTAACCTGCAACAGGGTACGCCCTCACAGCGTGAAATCGCCTGTATGACACCCAAGCGAGGCACGGTACGGCCACATTTTTTCTAGACTAAAGAGAGCAAAAGTTGGGCTTTAAACAATTGTATAGGACGAATAAAATGGGCAATTATCTTGGTGACCATAAAGCGTGACATTACTCAGTAGACCGGTTCTCGTTAGATTGCGCAGGTCAAGAAGAATTAGACGTGGTTAGTACTTAGTTGGGGGACCGCTTGGGAAAACGACAAAAGATGTTAGATCACACGATCTCGGCAACCAATTGAAGTGTCCGACGTCCTGGAAATATTTCATGCAATTAAGTCCCCATCGGCGGTCAAACAAATGCACAAACTTTGGCCAACATCGAAAAAATTCGAAGTGTGTGTGTATAAAATACAAGTTTTCGAAGTTGGCCGCTGTATTAATGTGCCTTATTCTCGATGTCGAGTGACGTGACAGATGTCACTTCGACCTTAAATTGATATTCTCATTGTCAATCTACGAGACTCCTGGCGACTAGATCTACAAACGTCGTATTCTAATTGTCGCAAGGTGTTGTGCAAAGTGATATTTCCCTCGAAGCATATGAAAGCTCGTTTTGGATACAGTAGATTATGAGAAATGTCGACCGCGATGTATGAAGAAAGTTTCCCTCGTCGATGGCCAACTAAATGTCAATGTATAAATGTGTGTGCTGTTTTTCGAAAATTTGTTTGATAGCTTGAATGACCATGAAGGAGGGCCCATTGTTTCACGAGCTGAGGAACAGGTGGCGCTGTTGGGCTGAAAATAAATTTAGTCCACATCCATAGCATCAATTTCAGGACAAACCAAAATTAGTTAACATCATTCGGTAACCCAATCCATTCACTGTAAAGCCGGCTCTACACGATGCTATGAACACCTTCCAACGTTGGACGCTTCATGTTAGGACGGATCGTGTGGCAGATGCTCCAACTACGAGTGTCCAATGTCAAGCGTCCAACCTTCCTATTTGGACACGTTCGGGCTGTAATGGGTATCACTCCAACGTTGGAAGCCAACATTCGAATCAAACGTTCACCGCAACGTGTAGAACCGGCTTAAGCAGCATTTTCAAAAAAGTATGACCTGATTACATCGTGCGTCGTCAGCCCAAAACCGCACCGAAGTGTTCCTTGTTTTGGTTGAAGAGCTTGTTCGATGATTTCTCTTGGGTTTTTATGTGAAAGAGTTTAGGTGATGCGATAATTTTTCTTGTTAAGGCTTTCGAATTTATTGATTAAACTCACTGTAGATGCGCGAGATGATAATCACAAGCAGTACAAACTTTACGAAACATTTCCGTGATATTTTTACCATTTACTGTAGTGAATTTTTACTATTTGTGTGAGTGTGTATCGATCCATATCTGAAAACTGGCTTTACTTGTCAAATGTCATTGTAGTGACAGTTGTATGTCAAATGTATTTTGTAATGACAGTTATATGTTGACAGTTGGAAAATGTTGCGAAATTTAAAATGACAACTTGTTGAAAAACGTTTTACAAAAAAATAAATTTAATAAACCGATCTTGAATTCGATATTCCATTCTGACTTGGCTGAGAGATGTAAGTCAGGGGCTCTTGAGACTCATTTTATAAAATTCTAGGAATGAGATCGCAGTTTTAGAAATATTTCTCAAATCCTCTCATAATTTTCCGTATGCCACGCAGACACTGGATTACAAACAAATTAAATTCTATATGATGTCTCGAAGGTCATCGAAAATGGAAGAAATAGAGTTTTTGTGACTAGAGGTAGCAGAAAAAACACAGTTCCTCCAAGCAACTTTCAAGCAGCCCGTCGTAAACTTATCATAAACGAATTTTATTTAAGTATTCCTTATCCAAAAAAAAAATAATTCTTTTAATAGCCTCCGAAAAAAGTGTTTTATCTATTTTTCCCCAAAAATTTTTTTGATATGTGTATACAAAAATCACTCGAACAACACATGTGCTCTGTGTTCTGTGTTGTGTCTGCTTCGGCTATTTTTAGAAAACCGCTCAAAACTTTATCATCTGCGTCTCCGAAAACATCTATTTTCGATTTTGAACTTTAGAAGCGAAATAAAACGACGAAAAAAAAATATTTTCTGCTTATTTTTTATTTTTTTTTTGAAATGCTAATTTTTATGGAAATCAAATTCTTAATGAAATTTATTTTGCGCAGTTATAATTTTCGGTCAACTTCTTCGCGTTTTTATCATTTCGCCGCAGTAATGGGCTCTTGTTATGGCAGGGGATGAGTTGTGAAATATATGCGATTTTTGTTGTGTCATGATTCGTGTGAATTTATTAAATTTTTTTTTTCATTATTTTTTGACCTTTTTTCAATTCGTTTTCTTTTTATAAAAAAAAAGTTTGTTTTTTTCTTAAATCTTTTTAGTTGTTGCACGTGGATAAAATAAAATATGAATCTTTTAAAATAGGCGTTTGTTTGGTTGATATTTTGTATTTTTTGTTTTTTTTTGTATTTTTTTTTTCACTCCTTAATTTTTTTTTGATTTTTAAAATGACGAATTTTATTAGGTTGAAACAAAAGTTCGTCCAGTTTTTGGAGCTTTAAGGCAAGATGGAAGCATTTATTTTCATGTATACACAATTTTGATGTCGTTTAAAGTAGGAAATTTCTGTGAGTATTTGTGTAAAAAAAATGAAAATTTTATTTAAATTCAAAGTAGTAGTGGAACGAAGTTCATTATGGATATGTCATGACCTTTTATCTTCAAATAAATGAGTGGCAAGAATGAGGTTCATTGTTGCCAAAGTAGATATGATTGCACGTTCTATGAGTGGTTTAAACAGGGTTTTACTTGGAATACTAGAGTTGAGAGGTAGAACCCCCTTGTACTGCGATCATAGATTCCAATGTCGAACAGCAAGCTCTAGTCGGAGAAGAATGAAGAAAATTCTCCTCGATTGCCGCTTTCAATCAGAAGTGTTCGTCTTGTTGAACCTGCTCGAAGCGGCAGATAGGCGTTATCGTCCAGGAAGTTGTTGGCCCCTGTGCTGAAAGTCGAGTCGTCACGACACGACAAGTCGTTTGAGTTGAAGAAAGTGACGTTTCAGTCGAATCACGACTTTCAGTGCAGGGGCTTAAACTGCATTTAGCATTTCCACTCTAGGCCCCTGTGCTGAAAATCGTAATTTCACTGGAAAGCAACTTTTTTCAACTCGAACGACTTGTCACGAAACACAACTCGACTTTCAGCACAGGGGCAGTTGTTTATGAGTTCCCGCTCAGCTATCACTGTATGTACATGGCCATCGTGTCGCTAATGGGATTCCTGTCTACTTTTTAGAAAGTATTCGATTATTATTTTGTGTTCACCAGCAGCAGGCTCAACCACGAGTAGGTTCGTTTCTTTCAGAATCCGATCTGTTCTTGCATTAGTATGTCGACTTCGCTACTAGATATCCAAGGCATTGAAGTCCCATGCCATAGTCTGGGAGCTGCTTCGCCTCGCTTCGGTAGTTAATCTCTCTACCATAGCCTCACATTTGCCTAGTGTGAAGCTGGGCGCCACGTAACTTGGGCTGTATGTGGGGTTATATTTCGCCTACCTTTGCGAAGTCGCCTTCGAAGGTTCCTATCGTTTTTTTTTCGATGACAGGATTCTCACACGTCAATACTGCGGCTTCGCCGCTTTTATCAATTTGCCCACTTTGTAGGCTTATATACTGTTAACAGATGAGTGCTATGGCGAATCTCTCTTCATATACCATCTATCAGTTCCTAGGCCGCCTTCCAAGGATTAACTCCACTGCTACCTATTTACCTGGTTGACGGGCATCTGCTGCTTATCATATTGGGTGATTTCGAAAATGCATCACTGCGGTATCACTGCGGAATTCAGCAATTATTGGAAATCTGTAGCTGAATTCTGCAGTGATACCGCAGTGAAGCATTTTGGAATTTACCCATTGTGCCCGTTGTTCGCTGCTTATGGACACTCTGTTCCACTGTCGCTTGTCTTAATCTTTAGTAGCAGCTCGTCTTTCAGCATTCTCGTGGCGCTGCTTCCAATCTCTGTCAGGAAAGAATTGCTGATCTTACTAAGTGTGTCCGCGTTCGATAATCTGTTCTAAGTCGTAATGCAACGTGTCCAGCTTGCCCTTCTTTTTTGCAATTTCTTTTTGGCCGACGCCTTTTATTTTTTCCTCCGTCTTTTCCTCTTTCGCTTAATTTTGGTCCAGGCAGAGCAGACCCTTCTTCGCGAATATCTCCTCCCCGTCGAGACTCGCTGTTCTCCGTTTAACGGATTTTGTAATGTTTCACTTTTTCGCAGAGTGTTTTGCCCTTTTTACTTTTTGGCGACCTTTGCGGCGCTGTGCCTCATCGTTCGGCTCTGTCGGCCAATACCGAGTATCCCGTGCACTCATGAATTTTTGCTCGACCGGACATCTCCTGCGGGCTCCGTGTGCGTGACTGCTTTCACCTGGGCCCACGTACTTTGTTCCTCTCGTCCCTTTCTTCACCTCGAGATAGATCGCTAGGTTGATCGTTGATCGCTTGGTGTAAGTTTGTTTCACATACTCCGTGAGATGCGTGAACGTTTGTCCGAATTTTTAATGAATTTTCTCCTGCACCGCTAGCACATAGCCCCCTGGGGAGTAGTATGTTTCCCCTTGCTAATGCCGCTTATACTGACAGATCTATCTGTCAGTTTTTATGTCTGTGTTTAATACCAGTCTTAGTAGTAGGTTTGATACAATAAGAAGAATTTATTAACCAAATATTATTTCTAAGCAAATGTTTGGATGCACAATTTGTAAAATTAATTTTAAAAGTGGCGTAAACTGACTCACAAGAACCAGGGTTTTTTTCATTTTTTTTATAAGAGACTTTTGATTAGTATAATCTTCGCTGTGTGAGTTAATTGCTTAGAGTGCATTTGATAACAAAAAGGATATTTGTCGAAAAGACGTATTTTACAATGAGGAAAGTCTTTTATCACATTTTTGATGCAACGATCCAATAGTTGAAGTTTTTTTATACTAAAATAAAAAAAAATTGTAAAATTTTTCACAATTATAAAAAAAATTTTCACAATTGTAAAATTTTTCTATTTAATTTTTAAAAAATTGTAAAAATTCCTTTATTTAATTTATATTTCTCTTGTCTTTTCAGGTAATGCATTTTATTACTGAAAACGATTATCTAATGCATTGTAAGTATTATTCTGAATTTTTAGCATAAAAAGAAATTTATTAACAATAAACAAATATAAGGAAAATATTAAAAATAAACTGTTCCAATTTTTGTAGAATGCCGTTTTTAAACTTACTAAATTCTTTGATATTTATTATATAAGAAGATAATTTTAGGTGTTTTTTTATAGTTAAATAGGGGAAAAATGCTTGATGTTTACAGTATATTAACTCATTCAAGTTGAAGCGATATTTTTACAGGATAAGGTTTCTATTATTCATATATTTTAAAATTCATACTCGATAGCCTCAAATAGTTTCAGGAGCTTTTATACATCAGCGACGTCTTGCATCATTGGTCAGTCCTAACTTGTCAAGACAACACTGAACAGAACAATAACCCAGTCCCAGTAGGTTGATCTAATATTGGGGAAGCGAGCTCCGTGTTTGCTTCGTTTCGAGGTGGGAAACACTCGCCTTTCACCTCGTCCTCCATCTGTTACTCTTATATAGACAAGAGTATCCAGGAATCATCCGATGTAAAGTCAACATCTGCGTGGAGGTAGAGGTAGGATTCAGTAGCAGAGCTGTAGATGTTAGATCGTATTAGCAGTTGTCGTTGCTCAGGATTTATATGTTTGGTGCACTGGCACCACCAAAGATCCCTGAGTCCAATACTACCATTTGATTCCCCCTTTGAGAATTCCAGTGTTATATCTAACGAAGAAAGGTTTTAATTCGATCTTAAACCGTACTTATGCCTCTGAAGATACAAATATGGACCCATTATTTTATGGCCATCATCCTTGCTTGAAAAATTTAGAAATGCTGCACCTTGGGTCATAGATGCCTAGTCCAACTTCCGAATTGCGTTTTGAGTCCAATATAGGGCCTTGGTAGTCTAGGGAGTAAAGCGCCTGGTTACCATCCCAGAGGTCCTGGGTTCGAATCCCGACAGCACCACGCTCCTTTGCCTTTCCCACTTTCCCCACCTATATAACCTTCCTTCTTTCTCCTTCTTTCTTCTTCACTCTTTACATTCCCGATTCTTCCTGTCATAGCCTTCCGCTAGCCCTTCCCCGCTCCACCAGCGCATGTCATCGGTTGGTTGATGGGATTCAACTCGTTTATGGAGGCATAACAAGAAGGTGTTAGATTTGCATTCTTCGCGGCATCGATATCCATTACAAAAGTGTAGCTTGATCTCTAGTATTTCAACGTAGATGGCCGATCGATTCAAAGTTCTTATAATGCTAAAGATGATCAATCAGACCATGCTGCTTAAATGTTTCGCTCCTTTGCATTAGCAATGCAGGGGAAAAAGCCTCGTTTTTTACTGTGGAACATTAGAGTGGTTTCCTTAGCCCTATGTTTTTTTTGGCTCTCAGTGTAAGTCCCATTACGTTTCTCTAGGGAGCCTAAACCTTTTGAGTGGACTTTCGATAGTACTTTGTGCTGCCCGAAGGCTGCGGAAATATTGGTCTATCCCATCGCAGTAAAACTTCCATAGATCTCAATTCTTTATTATATTCAGTGACAGTTTGTTTGCAGCCATCCCAATTACCGTTATTTGTAGCTCTGTTGAATAGCCTTTTTCTTTGGAGTATCTTTTAACTATGAAAGTCTCATTTCACCAAGGAACCTTATGGTTACTACCTCTGTTTGTTAGAGGGCAAGAGCACACAATAGAGTCTAGAATGGCTGATTACATCTGAGGTCTGAGATATCAGAACTCTTTGCTAAAGTATATTTGGTACAGTCTGTTCAGCTAAGTATCATGCAGGCTCCTTGTTCTGCACCCGTCGTATGTCGAATGTTTTATGTCGATTATCTAGATTTATTGACTCTAGGTTATTAGTTAGAATAAAATAGGTAATCACCCCTTGCGTTGTGTGCAAATACTGCTTCAGGCTGAATAGTTAACATTGACGCCGCAACCGATCATTTAGATCACCGACATCAGCTCAAAATCAAAATAGATCGAATATGTACAATCACTGACTTTTTAATCTGTTCAAGAAGAATTTGCTTTTTACCAGGAAAATAATCTGAAGCAATTAATGTCTCAAAGCTATCCGCAATTCGACCTCAACTGCCACGGGATCCCTAGAAGTATAACCTACTATACTTCAAATCCCTCCATGAAGTTCCCTTGCTTGTATGCAAAAATATAATCGATCTAAAGGTCCACAGAGACGCTACAACCTTAATACAATTAGATTAACTTACATGATTTTATGAGTAGATCTTCAACGTGTCTTCGATGTACTCAAGGCTCTTGTAAGAGGTTTGGTTAGGTTAAAGACCTCAACCATCAAATCATATAAGTTGATCTATCTATTAACGACGTAGCGTTTCTGTGGACCGGTTTTCATTTTCGTCTGCTTTGATCTTCTCACTTTTCTAGAATGAATCGCTATGTACATCAGATGATCCTTTGGCATACAAAAGATCTGTCTGAGCCCTGGGCGGCACATTGTTATTATATTTTTTGTTGCTGCAAGCAATCGTCTGTTCGTCTTAAAACCCTTCTTTTTCGTACTAGGAATAAGCCTTGAGTTTGCGTTGATTGCTTTACTAAAAGTTTTTTTCATTTATTTTTATTACTGTTTTCGAAGGAGTTGACATCATGCTTCTAGACTTTTTATCTCTAATCGAAACTGTCCTTTTAATTGCTGCAGCCTTGATGATTCTGACCTGCCCTTCTGATCATCGCAAGTATTCAGTGCGCATACTCGCCTATAGAACTCTGAATGGGTTTTAAATGGGCGTGTGCATAACGCAGCTCGCTTTTTCTGCTTTCTCTATCATCTACGCAACTTGATTTTTACTCAACTTCAAATTTTGCACATATGTATAGTTCGCGTGGCAATGCAATCTGACCATTTTGTCATAAAATCAACATAGCGATTCCAAGATGGCGGCCGAATTGTATAATTGTACTCCCCGACCCGCGACATGGATATCAAATGAGAGGGTATGACAAGTAGAATACAATTAGCTATGCGGTGTCATTCAAAATTCAAAATGGCGGCCAACACAAAATGGCGGATTACCTTTTTCATTATAACGCCTTCGGTATACCCATACCAAATGAAATCGTGTAACGAGTATAGTACAGTAAGCGGTGTGCCGTCATTTTACATCTAATATGGCGGTCACTACAAAATGGCGGAAGACATATAATAGACTAAAAAGGAGAAAATACAAAAAATTGTTTAAAAAAACTAAAAAATAAGCTTTTATTTTAAAATTAACTAAAAAAGTAAAAAATATCATTGAACGTAGTTTTTATTCCTCCACCCAGTATATAAAAACAATATACCTTTCGAAATGTAAAAAAGCGTGTTTGTTCGGGCTAATCTTGGAAACGGCTAATCCGATTTCGATGGGACTTTCACGGGAAGATTCAGTATTTTCTTGGGTATGTTTTAGGCTTCAGTCGGTTCCGACTATTGGTTCAGACGAAAAACTTGATCCGATATAATCGGAGAAAAGGGAGTGGAAACTTTTTTTATACGCTTTATATTAGCTTCACCTGTATGTATGTATGTAGACAAATCTTGCAACTTGATTTTCACCCACTTGCATATAACCGATCAACTTAAAATTTTGCACATATGTATAGTTCGCGTGACAATGCAATCTGACCAGTTTGTGAAATAATCAAGATGGCGGTTCCAAGATGGCGGCCGAATTTTGCAATTGTGCTCCCCGACCCCCGACATGGGTATCAAATGAAAGGGTGTGACAAGTAGAATACAATTAGCTATGTGGCGTCACTCAAAATTCAAAATGGCGGCTAACACAAAATGGCGGACTTCCTTTTTCCTTACAACCCCCACGATATGGGTATCAAATGAAAGGAAATGACCAGTAGAATACTATTACCTCTGTGACGTCATTCCAAATTCAAAATGGTGGCCAACACAAAATGGCGGACTACCTTTTTCTTTACAACACCCTCGGTATGGGTATCAAATAAAAGGGTGTCAAAATTAGAATACTATTAACTGTGTGGCGGGATTCCAAATTCAAAATAGCGGTCAACACAAAATGGCGGTTTACCTTTTTCTTTACAACGCCCTCGGTATGGGTATCAAATGAAAGTGTACGACGAGTATAGTATAGTAAACTGTGTGACGTCATTTTAAATCCAATATGGCGGTCACTACAAAATGGCGGAATACATATAATAGACGAAAAAATATAAAATAAAAAATATATAGTTTAAAAAAACTAAAAAATACGCTTTGATTTCAAAAAGAAACTAAAAAGTAAAAAATAATTTTGAATGTAAAGTTTTTATTGCTCCAGCCAGAATATGGAAACAACCTACCTTTCGAAATGTAAAAAAGCGTGGGCCGCCAGCGAAAATTTCCGGAGTTAATAAAATAAGAATATAGGAAAAGAGTCCCACGCTGTTTTACATTTCGAAAGGTAGGTTGTTTCCATATTCTGGCTGGAGCAATAAAAACTTTACATTCAAAATTATTTTTTACTTTTTAGTTCATTTTAAAATAAAAGCGTATTTTTTTAGTTTTTTTAAACATTTTTTCTATCCCGGACTGTGCACACATAAGTTTTTTTTATAAAAAGGTGTTGCAACGCCCGCGGGTTTTTGCTAGTCCTTAAATAAGGTTTAATATTAGCTAAACGCGATTGTTAGCCCAAACATTCTACATAAAAATTGTTCATTATATATATGTATGTAACACGTTATAAGTCCATCTCTCTATTAATTGACCTTGTTGAACTTTGTTCGATTTAATAATTCCTCAAAGCTCTCCCATCTATTTTAAGGCGACTTACGTTCGTGGATCATCTTGTTATGCAACATATCTGGTTAGCTTGGAGCTGGTTCATTTTCGATTTTCTACTTCCAAGTAAGAACTTCAACTCAGCCACAACTACCCACATCTCAGTATCAATTTAATGAACACAATTATCACTGCTAAAAACAAACAACCAAACGCCAAACGTATTTTTCTTCAATCTCCATTTAAAGTTCTTCCTACCTGCAATTCAACTGCAGGCAATTTCTTTAATGCGCTGCCTCTCTCCTGAACGTTAGCTGCTATTATTATCCCTCATGCATAAAACATATCCAATACTAAATATAATATCGATATCTCCAACAAAGCCTTCCTACTTTTATCCAAGTTGACCTAGTCGCTTGCAGTGTTGCTCGACTATCGCATATATTATTATGGAGTTATCGCTATATAGTTTTGCCGTCGTCGTTGTCGTCGCTGCTGTCGTCTTCTCGATTCGATCGGCCGGCGGAGGAGAGGAGAAGGAAAGCGACTGCTTTTATTGCGCCATTAGACAATGTCGAATCGGAATTATTGGAAAAACCCACGCGATTTCACATTTACGACAACAGAAGGAAAATGCTGTGTGTCCCAAAAGGAAAAGCAATACACAAATGCCACGCCGACGACCACCGCACGGAGGAATATAGTAATAGAAAATTGTCAACTAAACAACAAAGGCCGGAGGGGTTCTATTTTTAGTGCCATTTATGCCAACTAAACCAGCCATTAATTAAAAGTTGGGGATACAAATGAGACACCGAGTGTTCGCGCATCGGTGACAGCTCAAGTCTAGAATGAGTCAATCCAACAGGTCTGCGCTAGGTCTATGTTAAGTGCTGGCTTCGGCTAGTACCGAGATTTTATATGAGTACTCTTACTTAGTTCGAGTCGAATTAGAACAAAGCAATCGAAACGCGTGCGAACGAGACTCGAAGTCTATGATCTAAAAAATCGCCGATGGCTCCTCAAGCTCTGCGCTGTCCGAAGTCCAGCAGAATAGCAGCGTCCAATTCCCGAGCCTCAATTTCCATGGGAGACCTTCACTCCGTGATGGGCGTTCATAATTTTCCAGGCGGCTATTTTTAGTCTTTATACAACGGAGTTTCAATATAAATTCACTCGGAATTTTATTTGCATACTTTTTGTTGATTTTCGTTTAGAAATAGACACTATTCACGGCGGACGGGGGGTGGGACAGTAAAATGCGGAGTAGATTTGGTGAAAACTATTTTGGATTGTTTGGTTTTTTTTTGTTGTTGTTGTAGAGCGGTATTTGAATATTCAGCGGTAGGAAGGCTGTAAAAAATTAGTTTGGAAGTTATTAAGCGCTTATCATTAAGGTTTTATGTGAATTGTGGTTATTTTGGAATGGATTAGATTCAAAGTTTGGACGCTCCACATTTGGTATGTATCCAATAGGTGGAACAAGCTCGGGTAATAAATTAATGTGGTTACTATTACTATTGTTAATCATATTTCGAAAAGCACTATTTTTTGAACATTAAAGGCGTTACCTATTTATGTATGGTCTGGGAAAAAGTTCGTGCTGTTTCTTTGGTAAAATTCAAATGGTTTGCTTAGAGTTTGAAAATTATTTGATAGAAGCCAACACGTTTCCTATTATTCAATTCTGCTCGTTTTCTAGAATTGAAATCTCTCCAATTATCCACAGTATAGTTGAGAATCAATCGTCTGACGAACTGGAAGTATCTTATAAGTAGTGCAGCTATGTCACTACGATCTCAGTGGCGTGATCTGTTGTAGTCTAGGATGTGGATGTGGTCTGTGATGTGAATTTTATTCTAGACAAAAACCTTTATGGGGAGCTTTAAAGCTTTGGAGGTGAATGAGCGCCACCTGTGTGAAATTAGTTGAACTTTACTTGTTTGTTTCTTGGGTGAGCTTTCGTGCTTGTGGTCTTGGATGAGATAGGGATTTGGAGAAATCTTAATAATAATATTAACTAGATTCCATTTATGTGGGATCCGTTGAGGGATTTGTTCTGACTGTCAATTCTTGATGGTGTCTGCATATTAGTTTTGGTGGAAGTATAGTTTTAGGGAGTCTAGCGCATGCCGGAAGACAGAGCAGCAAAGAAAGTCTTCACTGGCTTCATTGAAGGAGAAAGGCCCGTAGGCAGGCCGAGGAAAAGGTGGAAGGATGCGGTTGTTGCAGATGCGCAGACATTACTCGAACATATCGAACTGGAGAACTTCGGCCAGAAATCGAGAAGACTGAAGGAAAATATTAGAGGAGGCCAAGGCTCGAGTTGGGCTGTAGCGCCATTGGAAAAAGAAGAAGATAGTTTTAGGGAAATTGCTTTTTCCTTTATTAGAAATCTCCTAAAAGTCCTGCGAAAAAAGTATTATTTCCGTTGATAGAGAATACCGTGAGCTTTAATTTTGATCACTTGCGTCAAAAAGCCAATGGTTTACGAGATAATCGGAAATAATTGAATTTTTCACCCGCCTGGTCTGGTCTATCCGGTCTGTCTCCCAGGTCTACATAACTTTCTATCTTTATAGTTGTATGCTGCGTTATATAAAAGGTAAAATTGGCTATTAAGTTTAGTTATTGACATCTAGCGGTTGTAGCTTTTGAGAATAGATTTTGCTAAACTACTCCAGTCTCTAACTCCCACATATCTTTGCTTAATTCTTAAAGGTGTTGCACAGGAACAACTCCCACAGAGCTTAGCTTTATTCCTAGTGCCGCTTCGACCGACACCCACGGACACAACTCGGAACCCGGACCAGATCCCATCCAAGACAGTCAGGAAAGCGAAAGCTCACCCAAGGCACAAACCCAAGCTTCAAGCTAAGAAAACATGCACACTCAAGACCACAACCAATGACATCACTAAGCTCGGAGTGACATAGCTATACTAATCTTATAGTGAACGAGTCCTCTTCAATCCCATATTTTCCTACGTCAATCGTGGCTTCGCGGACGCCGATTGTCGTATCTGACCTTTTTGTATAACCACAGATTATGAGACGTTTCAGAAATGGGTTGACTCCATTGGCTTTCAGCTGGGCATCGCAAATTTTAATTAGGTCTATCATGTTTTTTGCGTTAAACTTATGAGGAGCCCATTCATCGAGCGTCATTTTATATCCATCGTTGTGTAAATGCTTTAAAACACTTTTGTGGTCAATGCCTAGATCCATACCAATATAGGCAATGCTAACATGCCTTCTTTGCTGAACTTTTTCAAGAATTACATCAGCTTTTTTAATGATTTTGTTATGTGATAAAATCACGCTTAGGAATCACGCTTTGTACTACCAGTCTGTCATGTCGGGGTGCAATGTCTAGTAATAAGCTCGATTTGAAGGATAGAAACGAATAAGATATGTAAGGGCTCTGGGGGTGCTTCTAGAGTAGATGTTTAACTGACTGTGCCACTGACATGACTATCGATGCTAACGAGGCTAACCAAACGGCTCCCATCAGCGATTTATGTAGGCTATGGAACCAGAGTGATCAAGTAAAAGGTGCAGAAAGGCGTAAGGAATTATTTATCGGTCAGTGAATCTCAATTATGCTATTACCATGGTGACCCTAGCTGAATTTCCACTTCATTCGCCCACGGAAACTTTTATTGGGCTTTCAAATGCGTTTTTAGTAGAAGTCCAGACTCAGATTGGACGGTCAGAGCGTGACTTATCTTTCACATCAAAATTACCAGAACGAAAGCAAACGAACCATTTCCGTGCAGAAGATTTTGATGGTTTGGTGTCTTCACCGTCGCCAGCACAAACTTTTTTACAAGTTTTAACTTTTTCAACCTTCCAACCGCTTGCACTAATTTCGATTACACTCAAAGTAACACTCGAGCTGTCACCTTTCAAACGAGCTTTTGGTTGTGGCGCTGCGATCAGTGGTTCGTGACTTATTTGCAATTGACGCCATCTATAGGTAAAAGGTTACGACCTTTTATCGAGACAACGGTTTTTGCAGTTGATTTTTAGGAAAAGCAATACTTGCGTCTGTCGTGTATACCGCCTGTTAGCCTATCTACTTGCAATTGAAAATCCGAATTGATCAATGCATTGACTCATGTACATATCATCACCCTTCGGATTTTCCTTTAGAAGGTTTTGAGGTTCGTTTATGTCCCAATTGTCTTTAAACCTGGTACACCTTTTACTACAGTGGGGGCACACGACAAAAAGAATAAGGGGCAAGGATAAAATGAAACTTTGCCCAAACCATGGTACGATAATACTAATATTATTGTACCATGGCCCAAACCCTATACCAAGGCCCAAACCCTAATATAAAGAATTATAAATTTAAAACTCATAAATTTCCTGTATTTCTTAGAATTTTTCTTACAATACAATTTTATCTCAAAAATGTCTTCTTTCAAGGGCACAAAAAGTGAATTTCTGAGAATATTTTTGAAGCGGCATTAGGGAATGTCCCTTATTACGTGTATTTTATTTTATATACAAAACTTGTCTATTACTCTTTCTTTCTATAAAAATAAAACAAAAGATACATTTGAAATAACTTCGATGTGTAGAGAGATCGATTCCCATAGAAAGCGATTCTAGAAATTTCGAAACCTTTTCTGAGAATTTTGAACTTTATGCAAATGATTTTTGTCCGCTGCTACTGCAGAGGGAAAAAATAAATTCATTTATTATTGTTTCTATTTATATATTTTTTAAGAGTATATACAATGTTTCAATAAAGAAAAACAAGCAGAATTGTGATGAAGAGTCAATAATTCTTTAAAATAATACTCCTTGGAGACAGACATCAACTTTAAGGAGGTTTACGCGTGCGATGGTTTTCTTGATCGATGAAAACTCTTTTCCTCCTTAGAAAACAGGATACTGTCGTTCGGGTCAGAGCTAGTGAATAGGATGGATTGTAGTAAACCAATTTCAAGTGCAATCCGTGAATTCATATCATGACGATCGCCTGGTGCATTGTCTTCATCGAACATATTTTTTTTCTTCTTCAAATGCGTCCATTTTTCGAGTTTCTACCACAACAGGTTACCAAATAATGATGTATAGTACACCCCAGTTATTGCTTTACCCTTTCCAAGATAGTCGATGAACATAATTCCATGACTATCGCAAAAAACAGTGGCCATCACCCTCTCGGCTAATGCAGCCTTCTTCGGGGTTTTCGGACCGAGTTAACCCTTTGTAGTTCACTGTTTTGGCTGTTGTTTCTATGTGTATGAATCAATGCAAAACATCAGACTCGTTTCACATAAACCATTCCAAACAAGGCCTATAAAAATATTCAATCAAGTGCATTTTTTGGTCCAAAGCGAGCAAGCGCGGCACGCAACGCCCGCATAACTACGCATGTCCAATTATTTAATCAATATATGACAAACGCACCAACGATTCCAGATCGCATCTAACGCCTTGTCATAAGGAATGCCCCACCCATTTAGCCTCCTCGAGGAAAAATCATTGCTACCCGCCGATTCCGAATGGAAAAAAGAAGCCGAAAAATTAGAGAATTTCGGCGTGGATATGTTAGTAATAACTACGCCGGTTTCGAAAGATTTATATTTTAAAACGCGAGTGTCGCGTTTTACCAATGCGGTCCCCCAACTGATTACTGGTCCCGTTCAACGCTGCTTAACCTCTGTAAATGAACCGGAACCAGTCTATTGAATATGCTAAATGATACCCTTCACTGTCAACAACATAATTGCCTGAAATATGAAGCAATGCAACAATAAAAACTTAAGCTTTTTAAAAAGCTTTCCGAATCCGTAAGGCATATATGTTGGGATTGCACCATTTCATTTGTAATAAGGTTTGCCTCATATAGTCTAGGGAGTCTAGGGAGGCCTCGGTAGTCTAGGGAGTAAGGCGCCTGGCTACTATCCCAGAGGTCCCGGGTTCGAATCCCGGCAGAGCCCCTTCGCCTTTCCCACCTTTTTTCTTCTTCCCTCCTTACATTCCTCATTTCCCCTGTCATAGCCGTCAGCTAGCATTGCCCCGCTCCACCGAGCGCATGTCATCGGTTGGTTGATGGGATTCAACTCGTTTCAGGAGGCATAACACTCCAGCGAGTTGTTTCTCATTGCCGCGATGCCAGAGTCGCGATAGAAATGTTTGGGGTTAGGTGGTTGTGGCAGTTCCTTCCTACTTCTCTCGTCCCCTTCACTATCTATCGACTAGAGCTTGCTGTTTGACATTGCACTCTATACGAAGAAAATAGATTGTCGACAGTACAAAGGGCTTTCCCTGAGCTCTAGTCTTCCACATAAAAAAAAATAGGGCTCTTATGAGAAATTAATACCTCATACCACTTCACTACCTCACTTTTTTTTGGTGTGGTGCTCATAAGGAATCTAAGGGAAAGCCCTCTTTCGGCGTGCCCTATTAAATGGTAGTCGAAAAGATATTTCTAAAAATTAGCTTTGTTCAACTTAACGTATTCACGACCAAGTTACTCATTCGGAGAACGTTTGCAAGCTGCCAAGCGTGTTTCTTTAGCTTTAATGGCATTCATATATTTCCGATTACCATCTTTACAGCTTAGCCTTTCTAAACTTAGTAGAATAAGAAATTACCAAATGCCTTTATTTTTTTCATTTCCCTTTCTTTACCACCGTAGCTACTTGGACCTATTGTACTCTTGACAACCCAGTACCTCAGATTTGTAGGCCAGGCCGTTTGAACAACCTCAACAAAGATTTCTTGTTCTATTTTGCTTGTTTGAGCAAGATCGTGCCTAATAGAGTTGGGCCGGTACGAGGCAGTACATTTGGCCCTTACACGATGGTAAATTGTACTGAGGCCTCAATTTTTTTACATGTCCAGGTTCAAAAATAACGTCCTACTGGTATATGAGCGTGTATCGAGATAAATGAAGCGAGGTGTGATTTTAAATTACATAGTGGAGAAACGTTTGTTACTTCTTCTGCGGCAGTAAAATATCCAATTTAAACTGAGCCGTGGTAAGATTGGAAATACGAGAGAGTTTTCTTACATTTTATGAGGGAGTGAAATTTTGTACATTATCGGCTTTAAAGCAATAAACGAAAGGCTATGTACCCTTCGTGTGCGAGGCAAATTTAAGAACATCAGCCTCATAAACGTTCACGCACCTACAGAAGAGTCCCCGGACGATGAAAAAGAAGAATTCTTCGAAGTAGTTGAACGGGAACTTAATGCCTGCCCCAGATATGATGTAAAAATCATATTGGGAGACCTGAACGCCAAAGTAGGCCGGGAGCCCGTATACAGGCAATATGTCGGCACCCACAGCTTGCATGAGAACACTAATGACAATGGGCAGCGAGTTATAGAGATGGCAGCAAGTAAGAACTTGGTCGTTGCAAGTACCAGATTTGCGCGTAAAGATATCCATAAAGCCACCTGGATATCTCCTGATGGGGCGACTCGCAATCAAATAGACCATGTGTTGATAGACCGCCGCCACCTTTCGGGTCTGATGACGGTACGAACGTACCGAGGTGCCAACTTCGACTCAGATCACTATCTTGTTGGTATGGTGCTCCGAGAGCGCATTACAACGCTGAAAAGCTTTGTATCCGCTGATCAGGCTCGAATCAACACAGCTGCACTACGCAACGAAATGGCCAGAAACAGCTACGGTCAGGCGTTAGAACTCGCGCTCAGAAGAGCAAGTCCTGGGGATGAGATGCCGGGCGTCGACGAGAGCTGGACCCACCTTAAAAATACTGTCATTAGTACTGCTGATTCCATCTTAGGCAGAAGTCGTAGAGATCGGAACGACTGGTTCGATAATGAATGCAAGCTGGCAACTGAACGTAAGAATGCTGCGTATCGAGCAATGCAGCAGTCTCAGAGAACACGAGCACGCGAAGAGAAATATAAAGAGCTCAGAAAAGAAGAAAAGAGAATTCACAAACGAAAAAAGGAAGCCTGGGAGAAAAATCTCGTTTGTGAACTAGAACAGTACAGAGAGCGACGGCCGCACCAGGCGCGGGAGTTCTACCGAAGAGTACGCGGTATGACGCAATTCACACCTCGTTGCACATACTGCAAGGACAAAGAAGGGAATCTGATCACCGATCCTCAAGGCATCTTGGAGCGATGGGAAGAGCACTTTCATGAATTGCTAAATGGCGAGCTAACTGAGGATTTGGAGGCTCCACCAATATCTGACGATAATGCTACGCTGTCACCACCAAGCTTAGCAGAAGTTAGCAGTGCCATCACCCGGCTCAAAAACAACAAGGCCTCGGGTGCAGACGGCATCCCTGCGGAGCTGGTTAAATATGGAGGGCCTACATTACACCAAGCGATTCATGAATTAATTGTGCAAGTATGGGAGCAGGAAGCGATGCCAGAAGACTGGAGAAAAGGCATCCTCTGCCCGGTACATAAAAAAGGAGATATCACAACGTGCAGCAATTATCGTGGTATAACGTTGTTGAGTACCGCGTATAAGATATTCTCCGCCATCCTACAAAACAGGATGGCCCCATACGCTAGAAATATCGTAGGCCAATACCAGTGTGGCTTCAGCCCAGGCAAATCAACAACCGATCAGATTTTCACTTTGAGGCAGGCTATGGAAAAATGTCTAGAGTTTCAAAACTCAATCCAACACCTCTTCATAGACTTTAAAGCCGCCTATGATAGCATAGCCAGAGTAGAACTCTACAAAGCCATGAGAGAATTCGGCATTCCCAACAAGCTGACAAGACTATGTAGGTTGACCATGACCAATATGACAAGCCAAGTAAAGGTATCCGGAATACTGTCCAGACCAATCAACATCTATAATGGACTCCGACAAGGGGACGGTCTGGCCTGCCTCCTTTTCAACCTGGCGTTGGAGAAAGTGATCCGAGATTCGGGCGTGACATCAAGGGGCACAATCCTTCACAAGTCCACCCAATTACTGGCTTATGCAGACGACATTGACATCATTGGAAGAACATCAACAGCTGTACAAGAAGCTTTCATCCAGATTGAGCGCGCGGCAGGAAATCTGGGACTGCACATCAACGAAAGCAAAACAAAGTACATGGTGGCCTCGTCTGCAAGAACACCTAACATTGGTCCCACAATAAAGGTAGAGGAACACGAGTTTGATGTGGTAAAATCATTTACCTACCTTGGGTCAATAGTAGCAGCCGACAATAGCATGGAACCTGAAATACGCGCACGACTGCTAAAAGCCAACAAGGCCTACTATAGCCTGTCAAGGCTCTTCAAATCCAAGCATCTAACCATAACGTCTAAACTTTTACTATATAAGACGATGGTCTTGCCGGTCCTCACATATGCATCCGAAACGTGGGTGCTTAGCAAAAAGCACTCTAACCTCTTGGCGGTGTTCGAGAGGAAAATACTTCGGAGGATTGTTGGCCCCGTATGTGAGGAAGGACGATTCCGGAGACTCTACAATGACGAGATCTACGAGCGCTATCGCAACATAGATGTTGTGAAGAAAATAAAGCTCGGTAGACTCCGGTGGGCAGGACATCTAGCTCGTATGAGTGAAGATGAGCCTGCTCGGAAAGTTCTCTGCGGTAAGACTTATGGGATGCGACAGCGAGGGAGACCCAACCTCCGCTGGAAGGATGGCGTAGACCAGGACGCTCAGAGCATAGGGGTGCCAAACTGGATGACATCGGCTCAGAATCGGGACCGGTGGAGAGAACAGTTGCGAGAGGCCAGGACCGGATCCCGGTTGTAGAGCCGTTAAAGAAGAAGAAGAAGAAATTTTGTACTGGAGAGACATTTCTTACTTGTTTTGAAGAAGTTAAATTTCCAACATGAAATTAGGCTAGGTGGAATTGCAAAATATAAATATACATTGTGGAAGCATAGATTTCTTACTTACTCTAAAGCAGTTTAATGCATATTAGAATTAAACTCGTAAAAAGCTCTTCATTAGTATTTATTTTCTTTCTTTTTTTAATTTGCTTGTTTTTGTCATTTTGGCATTACAATACCACCTCGCCTCATTTGAAGTATGACATTGTACTGGCTCAAAAGAAAAAAGAAGCACCTCTTACAAATTAATTTTATAATCGTGTCCTACCCAACACTACCCAAAAGAGACTGACCAGATTGAGAATAACTGCGTAAAAGCGCGCAGTACGTTGGCAGACTCAAAATAATTTAGATTTGGTCCTACGTTACTTGATCGCTCTCATAGCCGCTCAAATATCAGCAAGCATACAAATCCGCTTGACAACGTAGGCTCTTCTAAAGTTCTCGTAGGTGCAGTACCAGTTGATCGAACACCTCTGCTTGAAAGGCAAAAAAAGCAAAAAAGGCAGTCTGCTTCACCCTAGACGAGACCCCGGCACTCACACCTTCCTCGGTCCTGGAAACCTCCATGTTATTACTATAAGAGTCCACTTCGAACTATCTTAGGAAAAACTCAGGAGAGCCTTCATTAATACGTTTTTATTAGCTCGCTTTCTTTCTGACTGCTTGTCCGGTACAAATTTTCCAATCGGTTTTTTGAATACTTCCGCTTATCTGATCATGCTGAAATTTTGCACACAGCTTTAGCTCTGATGACAATGCAATATAGTGTACTCAATATACCGTTAGATCCCTGGCGGCCATCTCAAAAGGGTGGATTACCATTTTTTCACAACCCCCTCGACATGGGTATCAAATGAAAGGGTTGACGAGTAGAATACAGTAAGCTATGTGACGTCAATTTAAATCCAATATGGCGGCTATCACAAAATTGTGGATTACTTTTTTCTTTACAACCCCCGGACATGGATATCAAATAAAAGAGTATAACGAGTAGAATACAGTAAGCTATATTTGACGTCATTTTAAAACCAATATGGGGCCCCCTGGGATGGCACGGAAAAAACTCAGCCATGTAATCTACATTTCATTTACGTAAATTACATGACGTAAATTACATGAAAAAATTGGAGTTCTCTACATGGATTTTGTAAAAAATGTAAAAGACAAAAGTCAAAGGCAAAGTAAAATAAATGCCCACGAGTTTCTTTGATGTTTCCACCGAAAGTTTGTTTCGGATGTTATTCTGACTGAATGTATTACCGTATTGGAAAAAAGCCGCTCGAGCTGCGCTGTTGATGCCGGAATTTTCAAAAACTTTATCGCAAATTTAGACAGCTCCTCGTGACCTTGTTGAGCAGCATAGTGGGCTTGATTGGTCACTTGTCGCTGCGATTGTTCAATCCGACGGCCAGAATTGCCATATGAAGTGACATATTTCATTTTTGAAATTCAAATGGCAATCGAATGACAGTTCGCAATGGATACACAACTCCAAACAAGTAGTTTTTTAGTTCAACATTCATTTTCGAAAATCATAAATTGTCATATTCTCATTCACTTTCGCACACTTCCCACTTTCAACAATCAGACTCTGTCAAATTCGCATTCACTTTCAAGCCGGAGGATTCAACAATAAGGCCAAATGTATGGATGGCAATCATTATGGTACGGAGGGGGACAGATAGCATGTTACATGAACCGCTAGCATGCAAAACGCTCTTACGGTCATTTTTACTTCTATATTCTTTGCTTTACACAGTTCGTCTGTGCACTAACAATGTAAATTGATCAACGTGATCAATACCATAAATACACTGTTTAGCACAGTCGTGCTATGTATTTTTTGGAGGTTTGGGAGTTTTTTACAAAAATATAGTTATTTACATGGAAATTACGTAATTTACAGTTTTTTACGTAAATTACGTCCAAAACTCGAAAATCATGTAAATTTGCCATCCCCACCACAAAATGGCGTATTACCTTTTTCGGTACAACCCTTCGATATGGGTATCAAGTGAAGGGTTTTGATAAGTAGAATACAATTAGCTGAGTCAGTAAGATATGTGACGGCATTTTAAATCCAAAAAGGCGGCCACCGCAAAATTGCACTTGAGACTAAAAAGTGGTAAATAAACAACAATAATAAAAACAAATTCAAAACAAATTTAGATAAGCTAAAAAATAGTAAATAATAAAAAAGTTTTTAAATATGCCTTCATTTTATTTTCATGCAAATGTGTTTAAGCCTTGGGTTTTTTTTCATAGGTCAACTTTTTTAGTGGCGTTATTTAATTAAAAGAAAGTTTTAGAGCGAAAGAAATTATTAATTTTGATTGAACCAAGGGACGAGAAATAGACGATCTTTCCGGGGTTGATCTTATTTATTGAAATTGTCATCATTGACCATTTCAAACTATTTTAGTTAGTCCAGTCCATTGTTATTTTCAAGTTGTAAATAATGGTTACACAATGCATATACGATAAGATTGAATTTCTTGATTGATTTCATATTTATGTTGAAAATATTAGTTACAAAACAATTGTAGACTTGTTTAATTACAAAATCGTTCTTATGAAATTAATATGAAGTAATTTTTCTATGTGACTCAGTTGTGAGTTCACTACTTGAGGATTTATTTAGACAAGCAATTAATTGTTATTGATCGACGATACCGATCATCTCTAGCATTCCATTTTTGTGAATCATATCTGTTGGAGTTTATTACTATGAAATATTGATGCATTCGGAGTCTTTGGTGTATAAACTTATAAGTAGTATATACGAATTAAAAACGGTATGTTTTATGGCCGAATTAAATAGCATCGTTAGTAAATTTGCCTATGATAGTAAGTATTTTGGTGAATTGTAAATGTTCCCAAGAAATCACAATTACATACCATTACACAAAACAATCTTCTATTACTAACCTTAATCCATTATAATCCTCAAAGATAATCTCAGTAAATTATTGTGATTTTTATTAGTTTTAAAATGCACCTCACATAATACCGCCGACAATCGAAAGGAGGTCGGTCGAATGAAAAGCATAGAAAATCCCCGGGCGATCTACACGAGAGAACGAGCGACAACTTTTCTTCGGTGTGTGCCTCTCTCTATGACCTGCAAAAAAAACAACATTAAAACCGACCATAAATGACCAACAACAATTCAGTGTCGCTAAAAACTATAAATAGCTCTACTGGAAAGTTGTTCCCCCACCCGCCTGGCCGCCCCTCTCCCCCGCCCTCCACACAGCACTTGCAACAAAGAAAAGACCAAAAAAAAACAACAAATTGATAAAATTTTATTCGATTCGATTTGGTCGTTATCAAGCGCTCCGGAATATAACTGAGTCGTCACGGAAAAACACGTTTTATTGGAATCTATAAATAATAGCGGAGGCGCAACAACAACAAACGCAGAGGATAAAAAATGGCGATAAACAGAAAAAAAAATCGTTTCAACATTAATGAAATTATTCATTTTATTGTAATCACTTTGGATGAAGATATATTATTTGTCATTGGTGGGGAGGAAGGCTTTGTGGAGGGTACGAGTGGGGATGATTGCGCGGACGGTGTGAAATTACGAACGTAGAAATCGAAACGCCGCTGTCGCGCTGCTGTAGCCGAGAGACTAAAAGAAAATCACCGCGCTGCGCTCGTGGTGGCCGTCAGAGGCGATATTAGTTCAAAGTTTACGCAAATGGCGGCTATTTTTAGAATTGTTAAAATATAAGCGATTTTTCCTGTAGCTATTTTGATAGGAAAATTTGAATTGGAATTTTTGTTTTTATTGGGCTGGCATTGATTTTGTGAATTTTTTAGTTTTTGTTTTATGGAATGGAATTCTTTTAAATATCAACCTTATTTTTTTCTAGCTTGATTGCCACTGGGCTGAGCAGGCTGAGATTGTTTTATTTCGATGGAATATTTTTTGATAGATTTTAAAGGGTACATTCACCTCTTATGAATTCCTGCTTTGAATTTATGTACTTTGTGTTATCGATAAAAAATGTAAATAAAAAATTCACCAGAGGCTATAAATATTTTAGAGCTCATGGATCCAAATTTGGAATGATAAAATAGAATATTGATCCTTGAAGAAAACCCCCTCCTGTAATCTGTAACAATTATATCTTTCTTATCTGACAGTTCGAAGCTTATAAATCACCCTTTGTACTTCTAGTCTGACATTTCGGTTCTCACGGTGCAATGGTTAGCAACACGAAGTAGAAAATAATTAGGCTAGTTAAGGAGGTTGTTAATGACGGTTATGAAACCGGCGGCTCAACTCTTGGATATTGTAGGATTTCGAAACTGTTGACTGCATAATGTGTTCCGCAACCGAGTTGTTCTGTTTAGAGCATAGTACTAAGTTCGGCGCTAAACTAAATTTTAACGCGTCTCTAAACTTGTACCCTCTTTAGCAAGATAAAATTTGACAATGTAGAATTGTAGAGAAAGTTCTTATTAACGTTTTTTGGGTTGAATTTCAACTTCTTCTTCGAAATAAAACTCCTCAAAATCCACTGGAAATATAAAATTATTAAAACGTGTTTCAAAATAGACAGACAGAATTATTTATTATTTTTTCGTGCACAAACTTTTATTTTAGTTTTATTTCCGCACTTGAAACTTCTACAACCGTAAATTAGCTTATTTTTCTGTTTGTTTTACATCACTGGTTGAATTTCAACAAATTCAGCGTGAAAAAAGGTGCCTGCACGATAAAAATGTGGAGACTAACATTGCTGCCATCTGTTTTACAGAACTAGAACCGTCGATTTAGCGAGCATTTTAGCGGCGACATCTTTCCAAATGACATAAGCCATTTTGTTTTATTGTAGTAGAAGGTAATACAATGTCAACTATGGGCTGGTATACATTGCAACAACGCGTTTACATTATGCAAACTTATTATGAAAATGGGCGTTCTTTGAAAAATACTCATCACAAAATTTGTTATTTTTTCGGTGTAAATAACTGGCCAAAGATTTCAATTGGTCTCCAAAATCATGGTGATCGAACACCATTCATTTTTCTTTGTGAGTTGTTTTTTTTAATTGAGTGTATGCAGACAAGCCATAAACAATGTAATTCATGAAATAACTCCAGCAACATGTCGAAAAGTCATTGAAAATTTCGATATTCGAATTGATACCTGCAGACGCAAGTTGGGGTGGATGATATTCTGTTCCACGTATAATTGTAATGAATCATACTTTCAAGAGAAAAAAACAGCTTGAAAAAATTGCGAGCAGTTTCTGGATGACCCTTTTTAACATTGTCAAGTTACCTATAATTATTTCGGTGCAAAAGCGCTGTTTTTGTATTGTAGCAACCGCGTATAACTTTATTTATAAGTTTACGCAACCTGTCTAGGCGAACGGAGCGCGGTAGTGACAATTTGAATGTTAATCAATTTTAATGTTGGGCCCAGGGCGCATGTTTTTTAACAGTTTTTTTTAAATTTGGATAATTTTTCTTCTCTGAAAAATTTGTCACAGATGCGGTCTTCGGCCAGGGACGATACCTGTGCAAGATTGGAACGAAATAAAAGCGCTATAAAAAGTGGCACTGTCCAGCAAAAATCTTTGCTCGAAAATGAAGCGTCATGACTATTGGCTCAATCAAATACTCTAGAAACGGCTATTTTATCGGAATTTTTGGGATCCATACCAAAACAATTTAATATAGTTTCCAAAAATTCTTCAAGGCGTTGACACACATGTAAAGGTAGTTTCCAGGCTTTAAGAGTCCAGTTATCACTTTCATTAAAAAAAACGCGAATCTTTTGACTCTCTTGAAGAGGCTAGTAAGAAAAAATCCACAGAAGCAATCATAAGAGAATTATTAAGACGAAGAAACGTGTCGTGAGGGAGTATTGTTACAAGGACATGAGGGCTAATACCTTTTTCCCAATATGCGAAAAATTGTTGGACGAGTTGAGGTTGCTCAAATTTTCATTTGACGCAGTAAACGCCAATTTTGCATTCTTAGACAAATTTGATACAATGCCTGAAGCGAAAATTAGAGTTAACACCATAAAACTCCAAAAATTGTACCTAAAAGATGTTGCGGATGATCTACAAGACACCCTCTTCTTTAAAACAATTCTTGACGTCACATGAAAACAAAATGGGTCATCCTTAATCCTCAACATAGAAGCTGACTTAAAAAATTCCGTATAATATGACAGTGGCATTGACGAATATGTGAATGAATTATTATGCACGCTCCCGCTACAGGCATTAACATCTATAAATGCACCCGCAACGGCATATACTTCCAAGTGCGAGTGTCGTTTCTCCAAGCGGTCCCCCAACTAAGTACTAACCACGTCCAATGGTGCTTGACGTTCGCAATCGAACCAGAACCGATCTACTGGCACGCTTTATGGTCACTAAGATAATTGTCCGTTTTCTTTGTCCTATACAATTTTTAAAAGCTCCAATTTTGCTCCCTTTGGCGTAAAAAAGTGTGAAAGGTTCTTCTTTTGGGCTATTTCGTACGTCTTATATTGGTACGTGTAGAGTTTTTCAAAAACAGTGGTTTTAAAAAAACAGCTGTTACTGTTTTTAATTTTCAAAAAAAACAGCTGATAACAGCTGTTTTTACTGTTTTTCAAGTTTTCTCTAATTTTACAAGTAATAAATAGTTTTTTTTTATATAATCATTTTGTTATACATTTTTACTTCTTGTAATAAATAGGTAGTATTTCAAAAACACAAGCGCTTTGTTTGAAAGACGCCATCTTATTTTGGTGCTAAAGTTAGTGCATACCTAAAATACACGTTTAACATCGATCCCCACATATGGTTTGATACAAAGAATTTTATTATTTTTGAAAATTCTCTGTACGTTGACCAGTATTTTTGCAATTTAATTGCAAATTCCGATTTGAGCGACTTGAACTCTGATCCTCCAAATTGTAATGACGATTCATCTTTTTGAAGCAGCATTCTCAATTCATCTTATAACGGCAAATTTTCGTTTTCATCAGTATTCGGTCACTGTTGCATCTTGCATCGATAACACCAAAAAACTAACAGGCTAGATTGCCTGCAAAAGCTAGTGTGGTTTTTGATGGAGTAACTGTGCGATCCTTGAGGCTTCGCAATAATTTGATGACATCCTCGTCCATTTGGCCAGGTACACGAATTTTTAAATTTTGCATGAGCTTATTACTAATGTCGCTGTTAATTTTCTTGAAGAAGAAGAAGAAGAATTGTATTTCGCGAATTATTGTTTTCGTCTTGCAAGTGGCTCAATCATTAAAGGAAAATATCACAATGACATTTGACGCCATTTGCAAAACATTATGATATATTGACTTTATGACATTACTTTGCCCCACTTTGTATAAGAACTATTCTGGACAGAAAAAACTCAAATATTTTACATCAATATTAAAAAGATCATTCTATATTTAAAAAACTCATATTGTCGGCCTCACATTCCTTTGGCTGCTTTTACATGAGCGGACACCGAAGAGACCAAACCTTACTGTAATCTTTAATTCTCTTTTGAAGTCCGATGGAAACGACTTTTGCTTTCTTGTCCTAGCAACAGCAACAACGCAGAAGTTGTCAAAATATTTGTTCAAAAGTTCGCTGAGAGTGTCCATTAAAATTGTCCGCCCTCCCCTCTTCGTTCGTTTTTATATTAGTGTTGGTTACATATTTCTTTTATTTCTATTTTACGCCAGATTTTTTGAACCAAATTTCAAAAACAGTTAAAAACAGTTAAAAGAAAAACAGCTGTTTTCTGTTTTTCGATTTTAGCCAAAAAAACAGCTGTTTTACTGTTACTGTTGAACAGTTTTGAAAACCCCTAGGTACGTGCCTGTAGCTAGGGTTACCATTTTTTATTTTTGAAATACCAGACATTTAACTACAAAACGCCTGATTTTAGAGTAAAAAGCCTAACAAAAGGAAAAAAGAATTAAAATCTCAATTATAAAAAAGCCTGACAGCAACTAAATCCTGCCCTGAGCCTGACATGGCTATAAAATGCCTCAAATGTCAGGCGAAATCCTGACAAATGGTAACCCTACCTGTAGCAGCCTGCATTTAGAAAAATAGAATATTTACTTAGGTGTACCGTGCCTGTTTTATGCTAAGTACGGGCGAGTTTTATTTTTACTCAGGCGCACCGTGCCTGTTTCGGGTACCGTACGTAAGCGTACCGTACCGTACGTACCGTAAGCGTATTGACGCCGTACGTGTCTGTTGCAGGGTAGGAGCGGGCGAGTTTTAATTTTACTCAAAATGGCCTTTTTTCATTATTAAAATATTTTTGCTTTTTTTCCAGTTAATTTATGAGTCGGCAAATCTTATAGGCCCAGACGGTAAATCTTAAAATACGCCACTGGGTCTACCATTGAAAATCCTGGCTAGTATTCTTTCGGGAACTGATCACAATCAGAAGCGTCTCCTTCTTTTGTGACAAGGTCTACCTCCGCCATTTATCTTTGTTAACTCCGCAGAAATTCAGAAGTCGATGGATGCAAACTATGCTTTGTTTTGTATGACTAATAAAACTTCTCGTGTTGTTTGAAAATCTATCACACTTCCAATGTGTTACTTTCACTTTAATCCTACAAAAAATCCTCTAAAAAATGCTATATTTAGGATTACATACCATTACACTATGAATCAATTCAAGTATAAACTAGACATTATTAAAAAAGCCAAAATTTGTTATTTCTCTGTCAAATTCTATTTTGCAATTTTTTTAGTAAGTAAGGATCATTACCAGCATCAGCGCCTCTGTATCTCCTCCCATATAAAACTGAACAAATAAAATCTCCATCAAATCCAATTTCAATATAAACATATGGAAAGGAAGCCTATCATCATCATCTTAAATATCTCCCAAAAAAAATCTCCTCTTCTTGCATTCCCAGCAATATTACATCATCTCAAAACAACACACTGATGGATATTACAACAAATAAAGCTAAACATAAGGATAAAGTAAAAGACAAAAAGAGGCGCAATAAAAATTCCCAAAACCAAGCTCCAGGATCATTTCCCATATACAAAAAGATAGAGCAACATGAAGCGTTAACAAAAAAGAAAAAAAACAGCAAGAGGTCAGCCTATCGCAGGAAGAGAGTGAAGAGAAAGCAAATATACACAAAACGAGAAGAAGCAAAAAAAATAAAAATAACAGAGTCAATTTCGTAGCTTTTCACTTTGTTTTCAGTAATTTTATTGATTTGTTTATTTTTAGAACTAAATTTGTTTAGGCATTAAATTCGCAAGAAGACATTTTATGGTGGGATATGAAGCTTCGTTCTTTGTGCTTTGATTTACGACTGTGTGCTGGGCATTTTTATGTGACACTAATGATTATGTTTTTTTATTTATTTTCTTATACATTATGAAATAATGTTTAGTATTATATTGTAGATATTTGCCATTTTTTGTTTGGAGATTTATAGTTGTTATTAATAGTATTTTTTAAGATGAAAGACTGAGGCGGGGGGAACACGATCATTCGTCTTATTGTAGCAAATCAATTTAACTACATTGTTGTGGAGCCTAGATTTATCACATAGTATAATTAAAACTTAACTTCAAAATAATATACTCTTTCAAAATAAACAATATTTGAAATATAACTACAACAACAAGAAATTTAAATATTGGTTGGCGCGGACCTCCAATTTCTTTAATTTTTTACATTATCTGTTAACAGAATTGTTTTCATAGTATCTAGATAATTTATTTTGGTAGTTTTATCGACGGGATTCCACATTTCAACTGCTAAGAATTTTTCAATTTTCATCAACAGTCTTCACTTTTCTGCTATTAATTAAAAAATAAATCCATCCTGTTGTAAATCAAATTCATCCTTTTATACAAATCATGTTGACCCTTTTATAATTCGAATTACCTATTTTACAAGGCAAATTCATTCTTTCGCTTATTAATTTCACCTTATTGGGCTTTAAAAAATCTTCATCGTTCGGTGATTGTTAGATAGTATTCCAGTAGTATAGCTAAGTTGGTCCTATCGCAGTGACATCATTGGTTGTGACCTCGGATGGGATGTGGTCTGGGGTGTCAGTTTTTGGGAACTTCGCTGTGTCTAGGGTGAGCTTTTGAGAATTTCGCGGTGTCTGGGATGAGCTTTCGCGCTGTTTGCCTTGGATGGGATAGGAACGTGTGGCCTCGCAATAATAATAAGAATTAGATGTCATTTTTTACGAGACCGTTTGTGTATTACAAGGCTTTTGATAGAGAATATCATCAGCTTTAATTTTTATTATGACCACTTGTTTCAAAAAGGGCTTAATTTTTTTATCCTTAGCTTCAAGTTTTACTGATGATATGAACTCTTTTAGTGTGCTGGTCATTGGCCTAAAGGTTTCCTCAAATTGATACAATTTTATCAGTCTTGGGAGCTTTATACTTCTTTCGTATACCATCACGTGTTTTTATAATATCCTTCACAAGTTTTTCTTTCACTGATGAGTTACGATAACAGTTACACTAATTTAGAACTATACAGTTAGACCAGTTATTAGACCAGACAGAGAAGATGACCAGGCAGACCAGACCCCGTCCACACCCAAGTTCACAACCGATGAAGTGCGAAACTGCGCTAAGATCGAATTAGTTATACTACTTATGCCATGAAGAATTCATCACTTAACGGTTACTTCGAATTTTTCTCTCGGTGTTCTTTGGAGATTACTTAAAAAATCGAAGAACATTATTCGGTATGCAGTTAGGTCTAATTTAAGATAGCGCAAGTGCCCACAAAACAAAGGAAGTGTGCGTAATCTTGGTTGTAGACAATGATTTTTGATCTAGCTCGCCATATTCAGATACCAAATTATATCTCCTATATTAATCTTCGAAACCTCTTGCAAATCCTGTAAGAAAAGGTTTCCAATGCACGGTTTTTGTGCAATAATTATTGTCTCTTAGGCTTGTTCGTCGCCACGGGGACCGCAGTGGATGTTGCACAAAATTCTCAATACAAATTTGCATACAATTTTGAATTGCAGCTCAAAAACTATTGTTTATATCGAAAAACAAAAAAATTTATTGTTTACTTTCAAAATGGTCGCCGAAATATGACTGAAATTCAAAATGGCCGCCCAAATATGATTGAATTTGCCAATTGTGCTCCGATTTTAATGAAAGTGGGTATCTAGGGGTTTTTAAGGTCGTAAATAACGAATTTGTGGTCAAAACTTATAAATTTAAAATAGCTGCGTATGGCGTACAAATTTTCCAAGTGGGTTCCGATTCCAATGAACATCGGTAGCTGGGTTTTTTTAAGGTAGCAAATAACGAATTTATGATCAGAACTTATAAATTGAAAATGGCCGCCCCAATATGGCGGACGAATTTTGTCAATTGTATTCCGATTCCAATGAAAGTGCGTGGAGGTCTCTGAAGATGGCGCTCGAAGACCGATTTTCGAAATTCAAAATGGCCGTGAAAATATGGCGAAAATTCAAAATGCCCATGCAAATATAATTTAATTTGCCAATTGTGTTTCGATTTTAATGAAAGTGGGTATCTAGGGGTTTTGCAAGATCGCAAATAACGAATTTATGATCAAAACTTTTAGATTCAATATGGCGGGGCCAATAAGGCTGACGAACTTTGCCAATTGTGTTCCGACTCCAATGAAAGTGCGTATCTAGGGGTTTTTAAAGTCGCAAATAACGAATTTATGATCAAAGCTTATAAATTCAAAATGGCCGCACCAATATCGCCGACAAGTTTGCCAATTGTATTCCGATTCGAATGAAAATATGTATATAGCGGGGTTTTTAAGGTAGCAAATAACGAATCTATGAGCACAACTTTTACGGGGCAAATATGGCGGACGAATTTTGCCAAATAATTGTCATTTTCCGTTCAGCTGTATGTCGGTTGTTCAAGAGTTGGAAAAACTGAAAATCTTCACATCCTAGCCCTAAATGGAAGAACATTTAACATTGAAGCTTTCTAAGCAATCGGTTCAGAATTGATCCACAAGGTTTTTTCAATTTGTTTTTTATTGTTTATTTCCTATCCTTTTGATACCAATAAAAAAATAAAAACAATTTCTTTCAGAACATTGTAGACGTATTCACGTCATTTGTCCGTATCCGTGATACAGACACCCGATTTTTTGGGGAATTTGCATACCATGACAACTGTTGCTTGCTTTGTCATACAAATCAAGTCGGTATGAAATTTCCATGCATAAATAAAATTGTTTTCAGTATTCTACCGTAAATCCAATCAAAATTATAAAATTAGGTCGATGGTATCCAGATTTTAAATATTAATCATAAACAAAATACAAATTTGATTTAAAAATACCACTTTAAATCTATCCTTTTCATCAGAGATTTAATTTTCCTAAATCTAACTTAATCATCTTATCCTCAAACCATGTGTAAAAGCAATAAATTAAAGTTCAAGCTTCACCATAAAAATTCAGTAATAAAAATTACAATGAAAAATTGTTCAAATAAAACCAGACTAACTATAATTAATCTACATTTTGGAACCGCAAAAAGAAAAACCGACAAAAATTTTCCAAAAAAAAACAAAAAATATCAAAACAACAAAAATACACAAAAACGGCCTATTTTTAGTTGAATCTCTTTCTGACCCAAATTTTCCTTCCCGCACTGCCCAAAAATATAATATCCTATTACCACCAAAAATATCTTTTGCCTCTCTTTGTTGGTGGTTAAGCTTCTCTAAGATATAAAACAATTAAAATCCGGAATCACCACTTCAGAGCAGCATCATTCAAATTATGTTAAGCAAACAGCAGCAAAGTCGACCCAAATGACTCCGACTCCAATAAGAACGAGGTTCTCCAATCAAAACATATGCTGTCGCCACGCCTAAGCCTTCAGCACTCAAAAAAGCATCCACAAAAACAAAAACGAAACTATAACACTATTGCGCAATATTGCGTTCAACAAAAGCCAAGACTTTTCTCAACAACAGTCTCTCCCCCCGTCGTCGTCGTCGAAGCCCCAATTTTTGTAGCATATGCAGTTTGTGGAACACACTTTTTGATAGATACCCCCTGAAGCAAGAACGACACATCCAAAAAATCAATCACCAGTGAAGATCGCCGAGGAGGAGGAGAAGAACCCATCGAGTCGCAACTATCCAAATCGGAAATATGTTTCCCATAAACATGGATTGTCAAATCGAGTGTGGCAGCGGAGCTCCACTATAAAATTTCGTTGGCGCTAAAATTCGTCTGCCAAAAGGTGGTAAAAACGAGGGGTCGAATGAGGTGGTTATATGTATAGTGTGTGTGGAAAAACCACCAGCGAAGGCTGTTCTGGAAAATTGGGGCACAAATAGGCAACGAATTGGTTGGTTGCCTGTGGTGGTGGTTGGTTGGTTGGTACATTCACACAAGATGAAATCACGGATCGAGATTGTTTTATGATGTTTTGGCCATAAATTTGTTGGACACATCGAGTTGATGGCTTCTCTGGAGGAGGAAGCACTTCTTTGGCGGAGCTCATTTGAATAACGCGCATAAAACTCTGCTCCCAGAAATATTGCTGTGCTGATGCTTATTTTGCGTGAGAATTTTTTTTATTTCGGCGCTAGTACTTTCTGGACTACTAGCCAATATCGTGGCAGGAGGGAAACTATTAACTTGTTTTTAGGCACTTTTATTTATGGGGGTTTTTTATGCAATTTTCTTGTATAGGGGTGAGTTTTATTTGGTTTTTATTATTGTGTTGATTATTGCTTGTAACTTGTAGATTTTATTTTATTTTATAGTTATTTGGGCATTCAACTGGGCAGTGTTACAGTTCGCAAAGCGAATTTGTTTCGTAAACTTCACAAAAAATCATGGTCCTACATTGTGCAACACTTTATCGAGCTACACGATATTATGTTTTATGTTCAGTATTATCTGATATGTTTGTCAAGACATTCCCGAAACCCTAAGAATATTTGCTATTGGCACGTACTGTTCATATGACCAATTTTATTTCAACCACAATTTCATTGGTACAAATCCTTCTACCTCTCTTTTTCACCTTAACCGCCTCCAGCTTCGGCATAGTCTTGACGGACTTTAGACTCACGTAGTTTAGTTGGGTGGTGCATGCTTTAACTAATCATAAGTAAAATAAGGTCCTAAAAATTATTGTCAATTCCATGTTCTACAATGCGATACCTACCCAATTTTGTCCCCCAAAAAATATATTGTGACATGAAGGTAATCTCTGACAGTAAGCTCTTCTGACATATTCAGAATTCGGCTGCTCAATATCATTTAGCATTCCGTGATACATATATTTTCTGTATAGAAAGTACTCGGCATTATTAAATAAAACATAAATGTTGTCGTCTTCAAAGCAAGGTCCCATCAGGAGCATACAACTTTGCGAGCGCGTATTCCAATCCTTTATCCATTATTCGTAGTCTGATTGTGGTATGACCTTCAGCACCTTCAGTGAATTTTGTTTTATGGCGTCAAATAGCTCAAAACGCCCTCCGTATTTTAGCTTCTGGAATAGGAAGAATCACACATGGCAATTTTGTCCCGAAGCTCTTGCACAACGATGGCTTTGTTCGATGAAGCATTGTCACGGTGCAAAATCTAAGAATTCGCCCTTATAGTATTCACCGTATTCATCGTTTGTCGCTTTGGAATAAAGGCTCAAACAGAACCAATCCGTTCCGTCCGCTCCGTTCGTTTTTGTCGGACGGCTGGACACAACCAATCCGTTCCGTCCGTCCGTTTTAAATCAGCTGATCAGTTGACAAATAAAATATTTTACAATTTTTCATGTGAAAGTAGTTGAAAGTTGCTTATGACTTCCCAAATCTTATCTTTTTTGTAACTTTTGTGGTAGGAATTATTCTTTTTGTTCATTTTCAATAAAACCTTCTGTATCCATGATGGTGTCAAACTGAATATCAGCAACATTGGCTAAAAAATTAAAAGTTGACCAACTTCTTTCGGTCCGTTCGTTCCGTCCGCTTGGTTGTGGCTACCGCTCCGTTCGTCTCATAGCAAGCTTGTGGAAATGTCAAACGTCCAACTTTAAAAACGGACGGAACGGATTAGTTCTGTTTGAGCCTTAATGCTGTAAACATGCTAAGGGCGACCGACGAATCGCTTTCCACAGCGACTGTCAAAAACGAATAGAGAATACACGGCTTTTGTATGAAAGTGCACAATCTGTAGACCTCCGCGGTGGCTCGGCGACCGAAACAATCTAATTTCTAATTCAAAGTACACCACAACCCGGTAGTCAAAGAAAATGATCAGCATGATTTTGGAGCGAATAATACGCGACTTTACTGTTTTTGGAATTCGACTCGAGATGGATTTCAAAAAATACTTTTTCATGAACGGGCCTAAAAAACACTTCACTTCTTCAGCCAACTTTTCGAAGACCAGCTTCTTAGTTTTGTCGATGTTTTTGTAGAGTTCGTAGAGGTTGAAGGTCGAGCAGAACAAAGAAAATCTACTACCGCTTTCCGACCTTCGTCAAATGCTTTAAGTCATTCATATGCCTATGTTTTTGACATACATGATTCATCGTAAGGCTTCTGCAAATCCTGAACTACTGATTCCACCAATCACAGAAACGACGCATTCCAATCAAACTAGCTTAATAATACTTGTACCAATCTTCCTTCTGCCTAATAGAACGATGTGGAACTAAGGGCTGGTCCTTTTCTTCATATCCGATTTAGCGTTGCTCAACAAGGTGCATAACCGCACCAACAACATTCACTCATATTTCGTAGCGCGAGCCTTTCAGCCTATTGTGAGCAAGCTATTTCTTTGTCTAATATTCGTTACACAAAAAACTAAGTTTCACATGCACGAAATCTCCCAACATATTAAAAACATCGCTACTTATACCCTTGATACACGGGCTTCATCGAATAATCATTCTTCCAGTTTCATTGGGGTTGAATGATCATTCGAATTCGAGATGATACACGGCACTTCATTTTCAATTCATTCATTCAATGTCAAAATATATTTGCAAAATGGATTCAAACGCGTTTTTGATGAATATTATAAGTGTGTTTGATGACTGCTTAAAAAGTTCAGAGCAGCTCAATTGGGAGCAGCTGTCAAATTGATGTCAGAGCAGAAAAAATCAGAAAATAACAGCAATCTCAAAAAAACACTTTTCTGCTCAACTTTGCTCTAAATTCCGTTTTTAGAGGTTAGATACGAATGAAAATTTTAGAAGAAGAAATATACGCAAATAAAAACAACTGAACAATATCGAAATGTTATTTTTATAAAAATTAATGTTTAATTTTTAACATTTCCAAGTATTTTCCGAATATATCATTCATAAATCAATTTTCCGATTTTTCCTATTTTCGATGTTATAATTGTCAAAAGAAAAAGAAGAAGAAGAATTCTGCTGCTCTGCCTGTTCCACAAATTTGATGGAGCAGAAAAAGTGAGAATTCTCAAACCAGAGCAGGCTCAAAGAACACAAAGCAGAGCAATTGTGAGCAGAAAAGAACAGTCAGAAAGTCTCAAGAACGTAAATTGCTAATTTTTTCTGCTCCAGCTTGAGATGGAGTAGTCATCGAACGTTATTTTATTAAAACGAAAATTTTGTAATTAAAGCGATTGGCATAAAAAAACAATCCGATTCTATTTGTAATTTTTTGACAGTTTTTTTGACAGTTGGGTTTTTTTTTAAATTTTATAAGAGATAATGAAAATTTCATGGAAAGTTGATGGAAATTTCCCCACTTCCATTTTCATTTCTCATAAATGAAGCAGATTTCATTTCATTCTTTTGTATGATGAATGATCATTCAAGCTTAATTTTAGGAGATACACGGTCCACGAATGATCATTATTAGCCTGTGTATCAAGGGTATTAACTCAAAATGTGCAAAGGAATTGCGCACTCTATAGCATGGCTGACATAAAACAATGTCAGCATAAATTTTCATCTCTCATAGTCTACATATAAAACATCCAAAATTCTTCCAAAACCAAACAGTTAAAACATTTTTTTCTTAATTTAATAATTAATTGAGATTTTAAAAATATTTATTTTAATCTTGGTAAACTTAACTGCCATATAAATAAACAAAAAATTCTCTACATTAATGTTCCAAAATAAAGTAGTAAACAAAGGATTAATTTAAGTTTACCGGTTTTTTAACTAATTCTTGTATTTACACCTTATTTTGTTAATTCATTTTTTTGTATTTTTTTTGTGCATGTTAAAAACGCAGAATATTCCTGAATTTCGATTCAAAAAATATTTATTTTGTAAGTTATGCAACGTGAAAATTTAATTCAAGGATAGTTAAAAATATTGTTTTGTCGAGTGATATTTTTTAACATTCATATGCACGTCCTCAGATTTTTTTTTCAAAACCATCTTTATCAGCATATTTTTCTTCAATTCAACTTAATTTCACTCACTTAAAGTAGCTTTCCATATAATGGCGGACGAATTTTAGTAATTGCTGGTTGATCAAATAACTGGTTTTGGATCGCACCCAATCTAAAAATAGTGAGAGGCTTGCCAAACGATCTGTTGTATGAGGGTTACAAATTCCATGTTGCTAAGAAGATCAATGTCATTAAATCGCAAATGACAGATTTCAATCCGCCATATTGAATATGTCAGAAATAGCACAACATTTATGTAAATCTAAAGAGTACTTTTTGGACACGTGTTATAAAGAAAGTGCAGATTTTACCCATTGTGGGAATTATAGCTTCTTTAATGTCTGTGAACAAGTATATTTCATCTTGTACTCTTCAAGCATAACGTTATATATTTACAAGCCATGAACAAGAATCTCAATTGAGAGAATCGGACTACCAAATTCTCCCAAATTCTCCAAATTACACTAACAACATAACGTGACTTCGCCGAGTTGTAGTCCGATTGAGCGCAAATTCGCTCTCAATATTTTTCTTGGCTTGTAAATATAGAAAGTTATACTTCAAGTCGAGCTTAACTCTTTTTTGTTCTATACTAATATGATCTTTATGGCTCTTTTAATCCATCCAAACGTTAGAAATATATAAAACAAAAGCAGGGGAAGTGGAAGGTACAATTATTAATAAAACTTACTTTTCGTTAAGTAGTATCCATTCTATATTGCAGGCCAAAGCTATTTAATTCTTTAATGCAATAATCCCAAAATATAAATGATTAAGTCCTGCGTTTTTTGTAACGAGTTTGTGATACTTTTGTTATAGCCCGTTTTCACCACGACGAAATTTCTCAATTTCCCATACATTTCAATCTATTTGTAAATTGAGAAATAAGTTCTGTTTCTTCAATTTTTTCAATTCCAATGAAATTGAGTAGATTCCATGTAAGGTTAGTGGCAATTCAATGTAATTCAGTAAATGTATTTCTTACGTTATTCACTTTTGTATGACCGCCATTTTGGTTTGGCTACATGCATACTTTAAGCCGGCTTCAAGTCGACTGGAATAATGTCATCTAACCTCGAATCGACTCGCTTTACTTACGACTTAGCTTTACTTAAGTTAATCCGAAAAATTTGACGGACCGACTTCAACTAAAGCCATGTAACCCCTGCTTCAGCGCTTGAGTTTTGACATCAGATTCCCGTCCTGTGCACTGCACTTAATAAATTTATTTTATTTAAATGAGAAAAAAGTGTTTCTTCCATCACGTATTTCGTCCAAACTTATGGGAAGTGTCAAATATATTTCAAGCCAGCTTGAAATCAAGCGCTCAATAGATTTAGCTGCCGCCGCGGAATAAACTGTCAGTTCAAGTTCAAGTCAAGTCCTCAGTCCGATATGTAACAGTACTAAATGACAGTTGGAGATAGTAGTCGATAATAATATTTATTGTGAAGCATTTAACACCGCAACAACGGGTTATACAGCTCGCATTTTTTTTGAACGTTTGATTGGGTACGTGTTCATGGCTCAACTTGTCAAATCGTAAACAAAAAACATTTGCTGTTTAGACGTATTTCCTTATCAGTAAGGAGAAATCCCTTATGGGACACCTTTTACAACAGGAATCCGGCCCTGACTTAATGAAGCTGCTTCACCGGTCCCGATTCTGATCAACATATTTGGCAAAAAATCATCATGAGTGACGAGGAATATTTCGACTTGGCCACTTGTTGACAGAATAGCCGCTATGGGCCATTCCTCAATTGATACACCAACGGCCGTTACAACCTCATAGAGTGACTGTAGGATGCGGGGTTTGGGGCGATGGAGACATGTTGAAAAATTTTCTTGTCCCCGAATTGAATTATTTGAGCCTACAGCACATGTGGTTCCAACAGGACAACTTGCATCGCTTAGTATGGAACATAAAACGAACCCTGTATTTAATAACTGAGAAAAAAAGTTTAATAGTAGATTTCCTGTAAACGTAGCATTCTGCTCCAATTCCATGCAACTCACCTAGTGTAGTTAGATCTTTGTTGTCATTTGATTAATTTTGATTTTTGTGATTCATGCAGCAAAAATATTTAAAATAGCAATAGTCCGGGGAAATTAACATTTTAAGGAGACAAAATTCCAAAATGGCTGAAAATTGATCCACACCTTCCTTGGAACTTTTTAAGAAAACAATTTCAGAATCACAAAAAAAACATGGCCGCCGGAGATATCACTTTTTGGCAAAAAAATAACTCAAAACGTGGTTTTGTCGAAAAAATATTTTTGTTCAGTCAATACGAAACGTTATTGCCTACAAAAAAGCCCTCTTGTAATTTTTTTCGAAGACCTAACTCTTTCGAAGTTATTCAAGGTCAAAGTTTCCAAAAATCATTTTTCGGATAAAAACTACCTTGAATAATTCGGAAAGGTCAAGGTTTTCGAAAAAATTACAAGAGGGCTATTTTGTAGGCAATAATGTTTCGTATTGACTGATCAAAAAAAAATTCGAAAAAACCAGTTTTTGAGTGATTTTTTTGCTATGTTTTTTTTGTGATTCCGAAATTGTTTTCTTAAAAAGTCCCAAGGAAGCTGTGGACCAATTTTCAGCCATTTTGGAATTTTGTCTCCTTTCGTGCGTTTTTTTGCAAATTTCCGCGGACTACAAAGGAATATAATAAGACTTCACAGCAGAAAATAGTAATAAGACAGACAACACGTGAGATCCATAATTGTATAATAGCCGAATAAACTCTTGCTCAATTTTGAATTTTTTGAATGTGAAAGACTCGAGCTTAGGAGGAACCCCTTTGGCATTCTTGACTGTTTAAACTAGAGTGCAACGTCGAGCAGCAAGTTTTAATCGAAAAGTTAGAAGAGAGCACTGCAAATCTGAGCTTTTAAAAGTGTTTTATTTCAAAACACACTTAAAAGTGTTTAAAAACCGTCTACAATGTTAATCAAATGGGTGACGTCAAAATAAACCTTTTAAGCGTTTTGAAATAAAACACTTCCAAAGGTTGAGATTTGGAGTGGGAAGAAAGACAGAACTGCCAACGCGAACACCTAGTTTTACTTACCGGCTCCCATCTGATACTATCGCGACGAAATGTTGACTTCGGAGCAATCGTACAGGAGATGGCTACGATTATTGTGCTTTCTTGCGTTGGCAGAATATAGGGCAAGGTATTGAAAGAGAAGACAAGAAAGAAGAGATTTTATCTGGATGGGAGAAGTTGAAATATATTTGAAAAACCATGGCACTGCGTAGAATCGAACCACGGACCTCTAGGATGATAGTCATGCACCTCAACTCCTAGCCCTAGGCCCTGAGAAATTAAAATCTTGAAATTGTCTCGATGAAAACAGGTTATATAAGAAATTTCTAGTAGAATCAATTTCATCGTAGATAGACCCGACTCTGAAATATAGTACATGGGTTTAAATTGTCATCTTCTCACTAAGGAAAAGCACGGGAATTTTGACTTAAAATTTGAATTTCAAAACTTAAGAAACTTACCAAACAGGATTTTGACAAAAAAAATATTCCAATTCAGCCCCCCCACCGTCCCCCCTTTTCTCACGCACATATATAAAGCTCTTACGAAAAATATAAATCAATCCAATTTCAAATCAAACAGGTTCAGTAACAAAGAGGAAATTATAATAATAGATAAAAAAAAATGGAAGCCAAACAAAGAGGAGTAAATAAAATCGTGTATAATTCTTACATATCCCCTCTCGTACCACATAAAACAGTCTAGCTAGGATATTACCGAGAGCTCCCTTCAAGTCGGACTCCCTCTCTCATATATACATCCGAACTCCTGCGGTTTCCAGGCCGACAAGAGTCAAAGGAACATAACCTAAAAATCAATGGAGCTATCCTAATATTAGAAATGTTGTGCTACGATGTTGATTTGGTCGCAATGTTGTGAATTCCCCTGCCTCCCCCACCCCAACTCCTACCACCGAAGGAACTGAATCAGGAAAGCTTTCGTCGTCGTGCTGGAGTTTCCCCTTTTACAGCACCACAAAAGCATACCCCGAACAAGCAAGGTTACGACGGCACTTCAAAGGTCCTTGGAGCTTCTGCTCGACGCGTGTGTTATTACTACACGTCTAGATAAATGCTTTCTAGGGACCAACATCGCTGGAATTGTGGGAGCGGAGTGGGCGGTGGAGGGGGTTGGGAGGGGGGGGGGTCTAGTGCGACGAAGGGGGCTTTCTGGGTGTCGGGGGTGTATAAACGAGAAAAAATATACTAGGCTAAACAATAATCGTCCGAATAAAAGTAGCTCAAAAGGGATTTCCATGTCTGCGAGAAAGGATCTGATAAAAGGGACACGCTTCTGTGTCAGGATAAAAGCCTTTTTTTAAAGGCAAATCAGGCGCTCAATAACTGAAACTTCTTTGAGCCCCTATATCTAGATAAGAGATCGTGTTAAGAATACCTCCTCGTACGGACGCTCACTTCTTCGTGTATATTTGAAGATATCAAGGAAAAGGATCTGAAAGCTTCCTTCTGTCTGATTTATACTGTTGTTGCCATATATCCGAGGGGTCAATAAATTTGACAGCATTGTCGCTCTACCCCCTGTCCTACATACATATATATGTATGTATGTATGTATATCATGCGCCACCCGCCCTCGCGCTACACGCGGGGCTCGTGATATTATGTATGTGCGCTCGTATATACGAGTACAATTGTTGTTGCTGCTCCACTGTTGAAGGAAACACGTGCGACGGAAAGCTCCATAAGGAAATGTTTACTCAGCTTGTGGAGCTTTTTATGGAGCCTCAGAAAATGAATTTATTTCAATGTCAATTGTTGAATTTTCTTAGTTAAAATTGTTTATCCAAAGCTATCGACTCGGTGACGATCGGTGTCAAGACTCGAAAAGTGTGACTTTTTAACCGCGTTTTTTCTGCATTAAATAACTTTTTTTTTAATTTTTTTTTCTGAATTAAGGATTTTTGCTTTTTGTGTGTGTGTTTTTTTTTATGTCTTTTAATCGAGCTGAACTAGTTTAACGGGATTCCGGTGAAAATTTTTATTGTTGTTTTTTTGAAAGGTTAACGGTGCTACGAGAGCTTGAGAAGAGCATATATTTTGCGGCACGTGTAAGTGGCAGAAAGCTTTTGACCTACCAAAAAAAAAACTTTTTTTTTCTTTCGTTTTTTTTTCATGTATCAGATTTTTATAATTTGTTTCGAGACTCGTGAAAAAGAAGATGTTTTGGCGCTTGTGCGAGGCGATATGTATGTAAGCTTTCCACTTTTTTTTTTATTTGATTATTTGTGGTTAATTTACGTGAGTTGTAAAATTTTATTTACATTTTTGAGATTTTGTTTTTTTTTGTCTTTGCGTTAAGCAAGAATACAAAAAATAAATTAAAAGTGGCGCTATTTTTAGACACACAAAAAAAACAAATATTTTAAGTGCTGGAAATCCAAGGCGACACGAATTAATTTTTTTGGCTAGTTTTGTGATTCCCAGGTGATGATTGTGAGTTTTCTTTTCGTTATTTTGTTTTTTATTTAAAATTTTATCTATTTTGAAAAATGTTGTGAATAGTTAATTGTTTTTTTTGTCACATTTTTTTGTTTTCTTTTCTTGGCACAAAATGAGTGTTTGTTATTGCTTAACATTTCTAGATGTTATTTGTTTATAATACATAATACATTTCGGTTTATTGTCAAATGATATTTAATGATAAGGCAACTATACGATTAAACTCACTCATTAGTAGGTCTTAAGCCTGATTCATACTTTTCGACACTTCTTTGTGAAATACTTGTCGAAGGAGCACACACCGTGATACATGTTGGCCGCACAGAATGCACCTTCCTCTGAGTTAAATATGTTAAAACGTGGATATAATTTCTGTGTAAAAAAAAATACCCGGAATTGTTAAATAAAACACAAAAAAAAAATTATTTATTCATTAAAATTGATTTTGTCACCTTCAATGTTGGCCCAAGAATTTTCCATTATGGCCTCAATTTACTCTCTCAAAACGCCTTCCTCTAAGTAGTAATTTTAGCTTCGGTAACAGGAAAAGGTCACACGAGGCGATATCAGTCTTGGTCGATGGCATTCATCAAGTTTTTAGCCCAAAACACGTACACAACGACGGCTTTGTGCGATGGTGCATTATCGTAATGTAATATCCGTGGATCCATAGCAACACATCACGGTAATCCAAGGAAAATTTCACGTATGACCTTGATTTTGATGTCAATTTTACGCATAATTCTGGGTTTCTTCTCGGTGCTTAGACAAAAGTGAGTTTTTTCAGAACCAATCGTACGGCGACGCTTTAAATGCCGAAAATACCACTATTATGAATGAGCTTAAAAGACATGCGCACCTCTTTAAGATTCTATAGACTATTTTCGGGCACCACCTTCTTGATTTTGAAGGAAGATCGAGCAGAAGGAGGCAAGTGAACTACAACTTCTCGGCCCCTTTGGATTTTTTTTATACCATTTGTATTCATTTCATTTATCCCCCGATTCTAAATTGTCATAAGTCACAAGCTTTTGAGACTCGTGCTCTTCATTGAGAGTTTGAGCCTATTAGCTGTTTTGGTATTGTAAGCACCGTCACAAGAAAAATCTTCAATAATTCACCTCTAATGGTGAATTTGTATTCGTATAAGGAGATAAAGCAAAGTCTGGACAACAATCAGCAAAGTGTCGAGTCTGTGAGAAACTATGACAAATATGCTAGAAACCTGCTCTTTACACTCTTGTAACCTACTATATGTACAGTTACAATGTTGATAGCCGTTGTAACTATTTGCAGATTGCCAAAATTGTGACTGCTAAATTAGAATACCAAATTGTCTCAAATTGTGATTCACCACACACTTGTGATTGAGCTGTGACTTGTGACTGCTCATAGAATACGGGTATTAAACCCGGCGAAAAAAGCAGTTCGCAGTTCGATCTGTTTTCCCGGATCTTAAAATAATCAAATTAAGATTGTTCTAGAAAGTACATACATATGTTTATTTATTGTCGAATAATTCAATTATGAAGTTTTATCAGACCATAGCAGCTCATAATAGGCCTTACCCTTCTGATCCTACCAAATACGATCGGTATTCGGCTTTGCTATTGCTATTTGTGATTGGCCATCGAGGTTATGATGCTAAAAATCCCTTCCATATTTGCCGATTGATATTGATCTGAGTCTAGCGATGCCTCCAACTCTTCATCTTCAAACTGTTTCGATTTACCCAGGTGCTCCTTGTTTTCCAAATCAAAATCTCTTCTTCTGAGTTTTCTTATTAGCTGCGTTCCTTTTCTACTTTTTGAAGTGAAATTTCCTTGTTCTCGTTCCGGCGATTTTGAAGTGAAAGTTCCCTTCTACCGTTCTGGGGATTCGAGCAGGTACGACTGAATTCAGAATTGGAAACGAAAACAAGCACAGTTGTATGAAACGGAAGTTGCCTTCTCACTTGTTTACAGCTGTCACTTTAATGTGCAAGTTTTGAAACACTAATTTCATAATTGCATGAATGCACAAGTTTACTAACAATTTAGTTTCCACTTTATTTCGTTTAACATTTTCGATTTTAACAATTTAAACTGATGAATTTCGTGAAGATCACCGCCAAGAGAGCAATTTTCCACACTGCTTCAACAAAGTAGCTGACAGCGACAGCCATGATAGCAATTAAGTGATGCCATATATATAAATTCTACCAAACCAGCAGGAAAATTTTTACAATTTATTTAAATTTGTTCATAGATGGCACAGGCATCGGTAGAGTAAAAATGAGGAGTCGGTTATTTAAAAAATTAAGATTTTGTATTTAAGATTATTATTTCGTTAATATTATACTGACGTCAAATTTTCATATGTCTATATGTTCTTTAATATTGTACGCGCAATTTCACTTCTGTCTTGTGCTCCTTAATACATAATTTTTTTTTCTTCACAGTTTCTACAGTTTTTTTTCTTCACAGTTTCTACTATTTTGTAAAACGTTAAAAGTTCATTGTATCCTTTCTCGCGAAGCCCTCTATCCGAAAACAAATTTGATTTTACTTGCCACAACAAAGCTTTATTTTTTCTTTAAATGTTAAAGAATTCTCCCACAAAATCTTCCTATTTATCCATTTCAACAAGTAATCGAAAAGAACACAACACATGTCGACTCAACTTTCGGCCCGATTTCTGTAAAATATCAAATGAGTTTGATATTTCGCCTGAAGGCCGTGGACGACAGTATTTTCGCCACACACAAGCAATTTCCCGCTAGATTCGACGAATTTCAAATATTGCCTCTCCGGCGGCCTATAAGTGTATGTTGAAAATCGGTGACTGATGTTTTGGCCTTCAGGTCATGGCCGGTGGATGGGCACCATAAGGTTCATTTTTCATATGAGAAGATCTGACCATGTGTCGGGTGTCCAAAATGTCCTACTAGGTTATGACCTTTTTCAATTCCTCGATCTCTTGCTTTTACTTCGCTGGCATAAGATTTTTTTTTCCAAAAGCCCTTGCTACCTTTCTGAGTTCCTCTTTCCTTTGCAATCCTTGAGATTCAACAAATTCCTGATTCCCAAATCTTGGTAATCTCAATTGTGCGTAAGTCCATTTCTTTGTGGTCTCTTCCTAGGTCTGCTGGTGGCCTTTTTTTCTTTATCGTTTGAAGGACCAGGATTTTTGGGGGCACTTATCCAGGCATTTTCATTACATGTCCCTAAAGGGCAACAATACGTTGTTCTGAATTCTTACTCTCTTTATCACTCGACTCCATGAGGTTTTAGTGTGTTGAATTAATTGATTTGAAAAGTTCAATTCTACCATTGCTCCGTAGTTTTCCTCGCTGGAACAATAGCTGTATTCCAAAATTCGAGCAAAGTACTCGCAAGCAGTTGGCCTACTCGTTCCTACTTCTCAACAAAGGCATGAGTAGAGAGAGAAAGCCAACTGCTTGCGAGCACTTTGCTCGAATTTTGGAACACAGCTAATATTGCTGCTTATACTCCAATTATTTTGAGGATTTCCTCGTTCGTGCTCCTCTTAAACTACCATCAAAATGGAAAAATGGGTACTCCCTTTTTTTCATTTTCAGTGAAATAAAGGACAAGAAATATTTTGAAAAAGTTAATTTTTTTGTTTCAAAAACCCCTCCTAAAAATCTCAATACCAAACTAAATTATTTTTCCTTATATTTCAATATGTTTAGACAATTTCAATTCATTAAATTTAATTTTCTCTTTCCCTTCTTGCAGATATGGCGCGCGATTCAGCAGTCGGGCGCGATAGAATGATAGTTGTCCCGGGCACATTATCAATAGATAGCAGTGCATCACACTCACCTGGGCAACCTAGTGACATCAATCAACAAATTTTAGAGGTGAGCATCTGTTTAATTTGTCTTTTATATTTATTTATTTCTGTTCTATATGAGCATTGCTCTTGTTCAAATTAATTTATCTAAACCAATATGTGATGATTGAAGTGATTTTTAATGCGCATGAAAAATATTCTATAAATATAACAAGGAACACGAACACACACACGAGAGAAAAAAAAATTGGACGAAAATAATCATTTTTGCTCAAGTGATGTTGTCATTTCCGGTACGAATTTAAACCATTTTGATGATCATTTCGTGCGAATTATAACAAAAAATGTTTATTTTAAGACGAGCAATTGGAATTGTATTGTTTTTTTCCTCACTCTTTGATTGCTGTTATTATTATTACTGTCGTTAATGGTGTATTTTTGGTTATGTTAAAATGTTTTACTTTTGATTTAAAAAAAGGAAAAGGATCCGGTCCAAGGTTAACAGATTTTTTTAGAAATTTTATTTTAGTATAATAAACACCTGTGTTATAGTGAGAAGTATCATGTGATTTTATTTAGGATGTTATCTAAATTATGCTACGAATTGATTGGATGTGAAATATGTGATGATAGTTTGTTGTTTGTTATAATATGATTTTTTTTTGAAAAGTCAACCAGAGAGTCTGCAAGTTCAATGGGCAGATGATTGAAATATAATTGGTCGATGTGTTGGATTTAATGTGGTTGGGCATGACGTTTTTTTCTCGCAGGTATTCAATTCAGCTGACAAAGAGACAAATTAAAGCTTGGATTTTAATCTGAGAACTGGAAGGATAATGACATCGGTCAACGAATAACTAATTATAATGGACAATGAGTCATAGAGATAGCAGCAAGCAGGAACTTTTTTGTTGTCAGTAATAGATTGGCGCGTAAGGTTATAGAAACCACCTACAGTGGCTCACAATGAAAATCGTCCACCTTACGACTAAGTGCTAGTTCTCAACAAATCTAAATAAAAATTTATATAACTAAGTTTTTCATTTATTCTCTTCAAAATAGTAACAAAAAATTATAAAATTAAGCAATAACAAAAATAGGAAAAATTCAAATTTCTTAAAAGGTCCTAATTTATCTCACAGTGAAAATCGTCCATAGCACTCAATATTAAGAAATATCGTTAAAAAACTAAACTTAGTTAGTATTTAGTTGGTCCTCTTTTTGAAGTAATCACTGCTCGAAGCCCGTTCGGCATTGAATTTACTAATTATAAGCTTTTTATTAAATTGCAATGTTTGTTAGTTTGTTTAGACCAAATCTTGTAACTGAATTTTGACCCACTTTCATATAACTTTCGCGTGACAATTTTTTAAGGAAATCAAGATGGCGGTTTTTTAAAATTTTAATGTTTGTAATTTATTTAGATCAAATCTTGCCACAAAACCGACTTTCATAAGAACTTCAAATTTTGCCCACATGCGTAGTACGCGTGACAATAGGTTTGTTCCCGTATTTTCTGCATTCTGTCACTTACTGCAAGTTGCTTATTTAGAGGTGGGGATGAAGTACAGAAAGAACAGGAACATGTTTCTGTAGGTTTCTGCAGTTTTAACACGGGATTGACATTTCCATATTTCAAATATCTAAGCTGCAGCAGGTTACAGCAGCTCGTAGCGACTGCAAGTTTCTGCTTCTTACTGCAGGGTGGGGGAATGAGTATGGAGGCTGCAGTAAAAGTACGGGAACAGAATTCTGTTAAGTAATTCGAAGCAACTGACAGATTCTATACTTTCTGCAGGTACGTGAACAGACCTTAATGCAATCTGACCATTTTGTAAAAAAATCAAGAAAGCGGCTCCAAAATGGCGGCCGATTTTTGCAATTGTGTTCCATAGCCACCCGACATGGATATCAAATGAAAGGGTATGGCAGGTAGAATACAATTAACTACAAAATGGCGGAAGACATATAATAGACTAAAAAGTTTGCACACATTCGTAGTTCGCGTGATAATGCAATCTAATCATTTTGTAAAAAACCAAGATGGCGGCCGATTTCTGCAATTGTGTTCCATTGATCCCCCGACATGGGTATCAAATGAAAGATATGACAGGTAGAATACAATAAGCTGTGTGACTTCATTTCAAATCTAATATGGCCACCACCGCAAAATGGCGGCAGACATGTAATAGACTAAAAAGTTGCAAATAAAAATAAATAGTTTAAAAAAACTAAAAAATAAGCCTTTATTTTAAAATGAACCATAAAGTAAAAAAAATTTTTTGAATGTAAAGTGTGCAGTCACTTACTTAAATGTAAAAAAAGCGTGGGCCGCTCTTTACTTATGTTCTTATTTTATTAATACTGGAACTTTTCGTTAGCGCCAAAATACTAACTCCAAATACTAACTTCATAACCTTCTTAGCCGACTTTTGCATTTGTGGTCGTTTGGACCGCTTTCCCCGGCTGCTCTCCACCTAGCTGACTGCCGATTTGACTCTGGAGTGTAGTGATGGATCCACGTTTCATCACATATCGCATGGAAAAATTCTTTTTATTTCACCTAATCAGCTCCAAGCAGTGCTCTGAATCATCAAAACGTTGTTTTTGGTCAACAGTGCCCAAACGCGGTACCCACTTCGAACAGAGCTTTCTCGTGGACAAATATTCATGGAAAATAGTGAATACACTGCCTTCTGATGTCTTTAAGGTGTCTTTCTCACGCAACTTCATTTTGCGGTCTTCCAAAACGATTTTACTTTTTATATCCCGAATAACACCTGTCGCGCAATTGCTTTGCTTGAATGGTATTTTTTCCTATTAAAAAGCATTGCTTTATCAACGCATGAAAATCGATTTTTCCATTACTTTGAAAATTACAGAAGAAACTTTATTAAAATCACTGTGACTTGTAAACTAATGGTCGAAATATCATGAAATTTTGACATAAACCGTTTTTCCAATAGAGGCGCCATCTATATGTCATCCTATGAACTTATTAAGTGATGTAAGATATCTTAGTTTTTCTTGTATATTAAATTTAGAAAATAGTTAAATCTTGGATAGGATTCCCAGTAGGAAAGTGAACTAGTTCTAGGACTAGTAGAATAACCTCTTTCTAAGGAGGGAGCAGTAGTTCTCAGTTGGATACCTTTTATATGAAAACAACCCACTACGTACAGCGTTGTCCTACGATGAAGTCAATTCCCCCTCTGTATTACTTCGAAATACTTCGAGAACTAATTCATTTTAAAGTATTTCGAGAAAATTTATTTTGTACTAACTGGAGAAATAACTCATTTTGCACTAATTGGAGAATTTATTCACTTTGAAGTTCTTGGAGAACTATTTCATTTTGAAGAGCCTCGAGAACTAATCCATTTTGAACTACTTGGAGAACTAATTCACTATGAAGTGCTTCGAGAACTAATTCATTTTTAATTTCTTGAAGAACTAATTCATTTTGAACTACTTGGAGAAACTAATTCACTTTGAAGTACTTCGAGAACTAATTCATTTTGAATTTCTTGGAGAACTAATTCATTTTGAACTAACTGGAAAACTAATTCATTTTGAAGTACTTCTAGAACTAATTCCTTTTGAATTTCTTGTAGAACTAATTCATTTTGAACTACTTGGAGAACTAATTCATTTTGAAGTACTTCGAGAACTAATTCACTTTGAACTAATTAGAGAACTAATTCATTTTGAAGTTCTTAGAGAGCTAATTCACTTTGAATTTCTTGGAGAACTTTAACCTTTGGTTAATAGTCATCTTAGTTATTGTTTTAAATGAAATGAAATGAAGAACAATGATGCGGATTTGTGTATATTTTTAGACACAATAAAGTACTCGTTGCGAATCATTTCTAAAACAAAAGATAAATGAACTTTGCTCATAACCCTCACAAAGAATACAGAATTCCCACAAGTTCTGCTTAACCAATTAAATATGAGTCGCTTAAACCGATGCAAAAAAAACCGCAAACAAACTAAACCACCACCCACGATACTAGCATATTAACTAGTTGAAAATTCATGCATAAAAGCACCACAAATAACACCTGGCATGTTTTCCAATCAGTGCATAGGCGGATGAACCTTTTCCGGGACAAAAGTATCCATCAACTATGAGTAATCTATCTCTACAGTAAATCCTCAACTGAAGCGATGACTCTTTCTAAATCGACCAAAACAACTCCAACAACAACAAAATAAGCATAATTATAATGAATTCAAATTCTGTTCTTTCTTAGCTTTAAACTTGCCTTCTATAGCCCCACTTTGGGAGCTAGTTTCTATCCAATTGGACTAGTGCCAAATTATTTAATACACGGCAGCATCATGGTGGCAGGTATTCTCTTAGCATATCTACGACAATCCACCGCACACAGTGTCCGTTGGGATATCTTAATAAAATAACGGATAATTTCGTTGATTTGTTGCGGTATCTGAAATACTTGCCACATAAAATGCCATTAAGTTGGCTATAATTATTATTGCCAGTCTGATCATGAACATTGGCAAGTTACACAGGTAGATCCAACAGGTGTTCGTCATATGTGCGACGGCGGCGGCGACTCTTCGGGATACTATTTAATATCTTTAGCTACGTCTGCCTATCGTACTTTGCATACGTTTATGTTCATCGCGTAGACTTGAGTGCGCCGAACTATCATTATTCATTTTCATCGGACGAGATTACGTTCAATGTGCTGCAGGGATATAATAAATTGCTGGCGGCCAAATGTTCACCGGTAAAGGTAGTTAGCAGAGGCGTGGTCTAATTGATTACTGATAAATTGTTACGGAGGGATATATAGTAACACAAAAAAAAATAGATATAGTCTATTTTATTTTTGTTTATTTATTTGTTGCTATTGCTCTGGTTTGGTCGTGTACACGTTATACAAACCGGATTCATATAGCTTCCCCTAAGGCGGCTAGGCTATATACGAACACAGGTAGAAACATAGTTGCATTATTACTTAGGTGTAGATAGCGATAATGAATATGGCTGTAATTTATCATTTAGGTATCATTTCAAGTGAACTGCCTGTACCGCTGCTCGCTGCTGGGACGATGCGAGCAACGCGGAAGTAATTTCGTTTAATTAACGCAAATCAGATCTGTGGTCATATTTATTTGAAAAAGTATTTCCAGTCAATTTTTTAGTTGATACTAATGCGTCATCGTGTTAATTAAGATCATATCTCAAATTGGTGATATCTTAATAAATTTTATTGGGATTTTAATTTAAAATGTTTTGCTGGGCAAAAGTCTGCTTTTATTTATATTTTTACTGATTATGAATTGCGGTGTTTTTTGTATTGACGTCAAACAGGAACAGGTGATTTATATTTTACAGCTGTTCAAATTTTTTTGGACTTGGTTTGGTTTTTGTTTGTTTTTTTTTTCTTTTTTTTTGTGGTTAAAATTTTTATTTGGTTTTTGTAGATATTTTTGTACATTTGCAAATTGATTGTTTTATACTTTATAAGAAGTAAATTCAGATACAACTGTTTGTTACCATTTTTTGCATCTTTGTTAATATTTGTTTTTTTTAATTATTTTCTTTTTTTATTTTACTTGTTACTATCACACCAGTTTAAAATTCTCAAACCTGTTCATGAAACATAGGTAATTTGCTAACTAGTCGACACGGTTCTATCATTGAATGCAATGTCGGACAGCAAGCTCTAATCGGAAAGATATAGTAGAGATAAGAGTGAACGAACTGACAAAGACAACACATGGTTTTATTCCGCCGGCTCCCGTTACAGAACGCACGCGGTGTTCGACCAGGAGATGGTTTCCTCGCTTATTATGCTTAGAGGCGATGGGCGGAGAAAGGACTAAGCATTTTTTGTAAAGAGCGAAGACAAAAAATAAGGAAAGTTATATAGGTCGGAAAAATAGAAAGTCAAGGACCATGCCATGGAGTGGACTCGAACCACGGACCTCTGAGATGGTAGTTGGGCACCTCAAATTCTACGCTATCAAGCCCGACATGTTTCCCAATTGGTCAGTGTCCTGTAGTGATCAAAGGGATTTCGGCGATGGCCTTCCGCAACATCTTGCGTTAACTGTACCTATTGTAGTCAAGCCAATGATTAAACACCTCCACTTGGAGCTTGCAATTGAAAGAAATTGCTTGATGATATTTCTCTTCGTCACCCTTAGTGAATTCTGTAAGCAAATCTTGTAAACACACGAGTAGAGAGTGTGTTTACAAGGTTTGCTTCTAGTCTGGCCAACTTATATGCTCGATGATTTCGTGACCGGTGCCGTATTTGAAAATTTCAGCCACCTTCCGTGCACATACAAGATAGGCTAACCTGGGCTTATCTTAATACACCGCAGGGTGGCCTAGTATGGTACACGAATGGCTCCAAAAGAGAAACATGTGTGGGCGCCGGAATCTGGAGTGAAAGTCCCAGATTTAGTAGAGCGATAAGCCTAGGCACTGCCTTTCAAGCAGAGGTGTACGCTATACTGGCATCATGAGAACAAAAACAAACAGATCTTGGTCTTCTCTAATAGTTAAGCGGCTGTCAGGGCGTTAAGGTGCCGTAGAACCAAGTCTAAATTGGTTTGGGACTGTCAACGCGCTTGGTTGGTTAGCTGGGCCAGTCGCCAATTTTTTGAAGAGGGCCCACGCCGATCATACTTTAATGAAACACACCGAACGGCGCAGTTCCACGCCTGTAATGTCCAACTCGAAGCGGTTCCTTCCTGTGGAGTCTTTTAACGCGCCAACGAATTGCTGGGGCGCAGTAGAAAAGATGTCACTTGCTGGATTGATTACCGGACACTGTGCCCTGAATTACCACTTATGGAGGATAGAAAAGGTGCCACCTCTAGTTTTTTTTATGTGGAAGACTAGAGCTCAGGGAAAGCCCTTTGTACTGTCGACAATCTATCTACTCCCCTAATAACAATGCAGATCAAACCATCTTAATACTGGAACAAAAAAAACCAAAACGTTTCTTGAAATATAGTTCAAAATCTAGCGAACGTCGTAGGATTTTTTGATAAATTGATTTTTATAGATTTTATAAGCGATTTTCACCCCATTTTTTTTAAAAAAAAAAGAAAAAAAGTTCTAATTAACGCCATTTTTTTAAATAAATTTTTCAAAAAAAACTGCGACGTTCGCTAGATTTTGGACTATATTTTAAGAAACTTTTTGGTTTTGTTCCAGATTAAAAATTGTGACCTGTAGCGAAACGCCCGTGTCGACTGTCCGAAATTTTTTTTTCCACGCGAGCGCCACCATTTTGTGTCGTAAATTTAAAATAAAATATGTTTTTTGTAGTTAAGGACTAATACTTCATATGCACAAAACCTCTTAACTCTTTCCTATTGTTCGTGGTAAGACTCAGAAAATCACATGAAATTTAGTGAACACAAGGTGATATTACCCCTTTTAAGCAGTCTTTTATATCATTAAACGTCAATTGAACTTGGTTTTTATCTCTATTTTATTTAATCACCATTAACTTAAAGTTATTCCATTAAGCTTTATTCATTTTGAAAATTAAAATTTAGGTTATCAATTCTTTGTTTATTCACTTTATATGTAGTTTGAAAGGAACTGCACCATACTTCGGTTTTTTTGAGATATTGGGTTCAAAAGTACCGCGGCCATTCGGTTGACCTATTGTACTACACCCCTATCCATATTTATTGGCAAGACCGCTATTTCTTACTTGTATAATTATTTATGAGTATGCATAGTATTTCTTCCTCTCACACTAAAACATGACTGTATGATATAATTGAATTGAATTGAATTTTGAAATTGAAAATAAAAAACTATTTGCGAAATATTGATTAACTTTTTCTATATTTAAAATAAACTTGAACTGTCACCTGTCAATAACAAAATGAGCAAACTAATCAAAAATTTTCGAAATTAAGTTAAATACATTTTTACCTTTTTGAAACAAGAAATATTTTACCTTTTTACATGTTAAATAAATGCCATGAAATAATAATTTAAACACAACTTTTTTATGCTTCACTTATAAACTTACATTTCGCTAAAGTTGAAAACTTTCAAATTAAATAATTAATAAAATGAATGACACCACAATTTATTATATACATAAATGTATGTTAACAAAAAACCCCCCGTAAAAACCATAATATAAATATATTCTCAGATCCCAGCTCAACTTTTAGCCCCTCACAAAAAACGTTTTTTTTTATAAATTCAAACTAAATATATCCAAAATCCCATCACACATTGACCTTGGAACTAAAAAATCATTTATCTAATTCTAGTATTTTTGAATGCGTTTTGCCTAGGGGAGACCCATCATAGAATTTCCCCCATAATCATCCTTCCGCCATTGCCGGGCGTCACTTTTACCAGAAAATGGGTGACTTTCTTTAATTTTGTTGTTGTTGCGCGTCAACTGCGTCCAAGTTCAAGAGCGATTTTGGCGACAAAATTTTATTTTTGAATTTGAAGCGTTTTTTTTCTCTCGCGTGCACCGTTGTAGTAGTGGCAGGGAAGACGCGTGTTTCTTTAGTTCAGAAAATGTCGAAGATTATTATGTATACTTAAGAAGATGACGTAAAAAATATTTATTTATTGCTAATTTCAATATTACGAAAAAAAAGAGATGAAACTAAAAGTGTAGCCAAATATTTGGGGGTGGTAATATTCAAGTTTGTGTTTAATTTTAAAATTTTATTTTCAATTTATTTTTAAGATGAGAAATAGAAAGAGGAAAATTTTATTTTTAAAGATGATGTGTTTTAAGTAGACTTGAGAATAAATGCAGGATGTTGGCATTTTATGAATGGTAGTTAATTATATTGAAATTATTGACGTAAGTTTAAACTTCTGTTTTGTATCATTAATATTGTTTGATGTTTATTGTGTGTAATTATGAAAATTGTTTTAATACAAAATGAAATCTCTTAAAAAAGAAATTGCATCAAGCACAATAAAAGAAAAATCCCCCGTCATTATAGGCTTGAAAGAATTTGAATAATCATATAATAGCAGATTACGCATGATCTGACGCAAATTCAAACGTCTTTTGATTTTATTAAAAAGTAATTGTATAGAAGGAATTGAACGTGGATAAAAGACGAAAATTTATACAAAATATCTTTTAGCCTAGAAAGAAATCTTTAGTAACACATCTATGATATTATTTGAAAGTGCCTCAACAATATTTTTTGAGTTGAGATTATCGCAAATTAAAAAATTCGTAGCTTGGCAATAACATCTTTTAGAGTACAATATTTCATTGGTAAAATTTAATATATAAACTAATATAATCTTACTAAACTGAGAAGAAGAAAAAGGAAAGAACAGGAACAGTGTTCGAGTAAGGACCATGTAGTGAGAAGTAAAAAGACAGGGAAAATGAAAGTACTACTACTATAGTACTATAAGTTCTAAAAGCCTTGACAGTGCTTATTCTTTGAATGAATGACCAATGTTCGATCATTTCGCGAAAGGAGAGTGCGCCTTTTTTCAGATTCTGTTGATAATCAAAACGTCCGAAGAAAGGCCGTTGAAAAACTGGAACTACTACTTTGATCTTATTTAATTATTCATACAAATGCATAATTTTGGCTCAAAATCTAAAAAAAGCGCAAAACGCCCTCCAGCGGCCAAACTATGCGGAATTCGAAAAAACAGTGAAGACAAAATTTTGTAGAAAATTGTATGCCCTACAACTTTGCTCCTTTGATATCTTCACCAAATTGCATAGTTTCTCCTCAAAATAGAGAAAAAGACGAAAAAACGCTTAAATTCATATATTTCTCAAAACACACCCTTTTTTAGAACTGCAGATTGTGAAAATCATGTTAAGACAACCCAATATTTCACTTGGCACCGGTCCCATAGAGTCATTGCTATAGCTGTGAATTTTTTTTTATTTTTTCCTTATTTGCGCGGACTACTTGTTAACTTTGCACTGAACAGCTCAAAAAACAATTCAGTATAGGTAAAACTTTACCTGGCTTTCACACCTTTCCCTATGCATGTACCTGAATAAAATATATGTTCTGACCATCTGTGAAAAAATACCTTTCGTTTGATATACGTTTCATTAAGATACGTGCACCGGAAATAGGTTGAAAAAGGATCACAATTTTTGGCTTTGCCTATTAATATACATATAGATTCAATAACACATGACAATATTAATGTCTTTATATCAAGTACTTATTTAATAAGTTTATTAATAATATTAATTTTATTTACAATTACTTTTGAAATTTTTAATTCATCCAAAAATATCTTATCTTCTTTTCAGCTAAAAAAGGAACAGGAAATGCAGAAGCAAATGCTATGGCACACCTTCCAGGAGAAAACAAAACAATTAGAGCTTCAGCACAAACTGGAATTGGAACATAAATATCAGGTTGGTTATTAAAAATTCAGAATTTTGCCATTAAAACTTATGACATCAAAATTAATTCTCAAATAAGTCAAAAAAAAATATTCAAATTCTTCATGCACTTTTACTTACTAAAAAAACGAGATCAATATTAAAAAAACTTCCATTAAATTTTAACCGAAAGGAAAAAAAAATTAATTTAAATTAAATTTAGATGAAACAAATGCAAACAGCAATATTTTTTTTTTGTTTTAAAGAAAAATTTTGTCTTGTTGCTTTTTTTTCCTTCTGCAGAAAAAACAAATTTTATTTCTGTTTTTCTAAAAAAAAAAACGCTTTTTCTATATTCACTATTTACACATTTTTTTTTCGTTTGTTTTGAAAAAAATCTCTGTTCCTTTTTGGTTTGTTTTTTTTCTGTCAACAAATCCTTTAAACATTATCTGTAGTTTGTGGCGCATTCAAATGGCGTATTCCAGGAACTGCGTGAACATCTTGCTGCTGAGGAACAACAGCAACGAGAGAGACGTGAACGTGAAGCTATAAAACCGATAGAAAATTGCAGCGCAAATGCAAGCCCAAATGTTAAGCAAAAATTAATGGTAATTAAATAAATATATTATTTATTTATTAAAAAAAAATCGTGAATAATTTAAACGTTTTTTTTTCCTAGAATTACTTATTGAATAAGAAACAGGCGGCTTCGTCAAATGGTATGACAACATCTTCTCCATACAGAAACAGGTAAAACAAAATTTTATGAATCGATTTTATTTTTCCTTCATTCGATCAAATATTTGTGCAATTGTTTTTAATTATTTAACACACGTGAATTTAATTGATGATTATTACGAAATATTTTCTGTTATTTAAGATTGGTTTGCATAAAAAAAGATGAATTTTCGTTCAAGATTGTTGTGTTAATTAGCTCCTTTTTATTAAATTATTAACCCCAATTTTTTTTCGTAATAATAATTTCGGGGCTTTTTTAAAGTGCTCAAGGATTTCAAGGTTTTTCTTTATATTCCATCTTAATACAAAAAAAATTGTTAATGGTTCCCCAATGTCTGGAATAAAATGATAAAATAGTCCAAGTCAAGTTGAGTTTTGTATAAACAAAATACTCAAAAACAAAATTTAACATCTTTCAGAAATAAATTGTCATATCGTTTTCAATACAAACAATTAATAAAAATGCTTTTATTAGTTTCAAAAACACCTGAAATAATTTATTCAAAAAAAAAAATAATTCAAACAAAATTGTTCACACCTGAAATAATTATTTTTACTGTACTCGCGGTTTTCTTGTAGGAAATAATGGAAAATCAATTGATTGATTTTGTTACTATTATCATATTATTACAATTGTTACTAACATAATGCATTCAGAATTGAGATATATAAGATAAGATATTCTGATAGGTTCATTGTCTGCTAGTGCCATCACTATAAATTCGAATTGTGTGCGTCACTACCTGGCGCGGATAGTGGATTTCGTTTAGGTCGGGGGCAATTTTTGTGTGATTTTACCTATCTTCCAGAAAATTAGTACTAAAGAAAATTTTTTTTATAAAATTTTAGTTTAATATCCGTGTAATACTTGCATTTGAATAATGCTTTGTTTGTCATCCCTATCGCACCTAACCAATATATCCAGAGCAGTTATGGGCAGCTCTTTTTGTCGGTGTGTTTCTTGAATCCATTTCTTTCGCGACAGCAATAACTCATCTTTTAGCAGAAGAGAAGCAGCGCCTTTATCGACGTCAAGAAGCAATCCAAAACGGTCAAGGAGGGACTTCATACTTTTTTCATGTTAGCAGAAGAATTTTTAACAATAAAAACTGATAGCTGAAAGATGTCCAAGGTTTCAGCTGAGAATCTTCGTCGCAGATCTGTGAGAACAAAATCTAGTAAGGTTGCATAGATTAATACTCTGTAGTATTCCTCGATTTCATCATTCGTTTGTTGGCGCGAGGCCTAGAGATCAATTTTTGAATCGTTCAATCAAATTCCGGGATGTTGTTTTTATCAGTCAATAGTCGTTGTCCTGCCCAAATTTCAATAAAGGAGAATTAAAATTTTGGTACCCACCTCCAATAGTTATGTGTAATACGTCGACTCTTTTTCCAGAAGCTAAAATTGACGAGTCATGACTGCAAAAGTTCGTAAGATAGAACTATCGCTTTTACCATCATAGATAGGAATTCTGCGTTCATTGGTATCTTATCAAATAAAATTAAACAAAAACACACCTTAATGATTCTACTCGCAATTTATTGGAATATAAAAAAAAAAAAAATATTTCATATTCTCAATAATAAAAACTCGAATGCATTTCGATTTGATTTACAAATCATCATCAGCAATCACGACTGAAGTAACTAAAATTTGCGCTGATCCATAGTAGGCATTAAACGATTTGAAACGGTCCGGTGTTATAGGAGAGAGAACAACACCGACTCGATGTTGCCATTGTCCAAATTAACGGTGTTATTGGTTTTGTGGATATAGGCACTTTCATAGGCATCGAGTCTTCTCTCGTCACGCACGCTTCTTATCAACTTTACGTTGTCAATAGAATTTTTCTATTGACAACGTAAAGTTGATAAGAAGCGTGCGTGACGAGAGAAGACTCGATGCCTATGAAAGTGCCTATATCCACAAAACCAATAACACCGTTAATTTGGACAATGGCAACATCGAGTCGGTGTTGTTCTCTCTCCTATAACACCGGACCGTTTCAAATCGTTTAATGCCTACTATGGATCAGCGCAAATTTTAGTTACTTCAGTCGTGATTGCTGATGATGATTTGTAAATCAAATCGAAATGCATTCGAGTTTTTATTATTGAGAATATGAAATATTTTTTTTTTTTTTATATTCCAATAAATTGCGAGTAGAATCATTAAGGTGTGTTTTTGTTTAATTTTATTTGATATTATATCGATTCTACGTAGTTCGGTGTTTAAAAAATGTCATTGGTATCTTATTTATGGAAATAGGTTATACGATTACAAAAATACAGGTTGATATGTAAAACTCTATCTTTGTACAGTTCTGACCGTATTACTCAGAACAAATCAATCCAGCCATTCATTCTCAAGTGATGCGCTTACCAAACGAACAACATTTCATTTATATATATATATAGATTTCCAGTGAAACACACTTTCAAGATCAATGTTATCTGCTTAGGTAGTAATGAGTTAATAACGCTCCTTGTAAATAGGTAGTAATGTCCTTATGATGATTTCAAAATTTTGAAGTTTATCAAAATAAAAGTGATTCGATCGTGAGGCGGGGGGTCGGCGGGCAGTTGCGCACCTATTGCGCCCTTGTATCCGTGACTACAAATTATTAATTCTATTTCTTGTAGGACTTGGGCCTTCTGAAGTTTCTTCCATCCAATATATGGATTTATTTAACAAAATATATGATAGTACTTTACCTAGCTGTGTTCAACACTGTGATTGGTCTGTTATTTAAACAGTTCACGAGCTCCACTTTTTTATGAATTGTGACAATTTTACCTTGAAACTAAACTTCCGACACTTTTCTGCCTTTCCATACTTTACAAACGAAAGTATGTGTGGTATAAGAACTGTTTCTCCCCATCATTATCTATTTCCTACTATATAAATCCTGCATTTGCTTTCTCTAATGTAATTTTACCGCACCCTTACACCCTGTCTTTATCATATTTATTTCTTTGTAAAAATTCATAGTATCATTGTCTTTTTAATTGTGATGATTCTATTTTTGCAGTTGTGTCATTTTTGCTTCCTTAATAATTTTTTCTTTCAAATGTTGAATTAGACCAAATTTTTAAGTTAATATGGCTTAACTCTAATCTTTTGACTAAACAATTTACGGGCATAATAAGATTGTTTCTTGAGCACTGTATAAAGTATTAAGTTCACTCTCCAAAAATGTTTACTAAACCATTTGAAGTCTAGACAAAAAAGTATTCATTTTCGTCCGATTCACTTTATGGAGGACATTTCAATAAAGACAATTCATTTTTTTGCATTTCTCAACTTTCACCTAAAATTTGTATAATTTTACTTCTTAAATCCAATTATTTCTACCTTTTATTTATAATTAAAAGCTCTTTCACTCCATTTCGTATCGAAATACGAATTGGTCTCTAAACTATTAAGCTTACTCAATAAAAAAGTTTTAATTCCTCAGTGCAATATTTAAAGAACACACGTCTACGCTCTTCCAATGACACTTAAAACTATTTACGTTAGTAACAAACAACCTTAACACTGTCACTATCAATTTCAAATTGTTATTTCTGATCATGACGCATTCTATTTCATATCAAAATAACCAGAAGGACATTTTGCAAATCACTAATGACGTATATATCGTTTTACACACTTGCACAACCGAGAAGAAGTGTGGCAGAAAATAAAAACAATTTGTTATGCAGTCATTGAATAAAAAATAAATTTAATGGCAGACTTCCTGAATACATCAGAGAAAGATTTTGTCTTTGGTTAATTTTAATTTCAAAGATGCTTGATATATTTTTTATTTGGTTTAACTAGAAGATAGCAAAAGAAGAATTTTGTTTCTTTGTAGGCGGGTAACATTTAAGACCGGCTTCAGCATAATATATTCAACAAACTAAAACTGATATCTAATCTGAATTATGACTGTTATCACTGATTTTTTCACCGTAGTATTTGATGGGATTCAGTGCAGTAAAACCGTATAAAGGATTCATTTTAACAGGGCTTCCATATAAAGATAACGCATTTGTATATTTGGGGGCTCCCGGTTTCCAGAGGGGATACCACATCATATATTTACCCACTTTCCCGCAACCTTAACTTCTTCTTCTTCTTAAATGGGGCTCTACAGTCCTTGTAGAACTCGGGCCTCATGAAGGCTCTTTTCAGTCGTCTCTACGAAGTTTCCGTATATCTTCGAGCATGTCTGCCACTCACCTATTTCTTGGTCGTCCTACCTTTCTTTTTCCTGATGGGCTACCATTGAAAATCCTGGCTAACTTTCTTTCTTCAACGTGTCCGAGTCATCGCAGTGTATTCAATTTTATGTGTACAACTACATTTATTTCATCATATATCTTTTCAAGCTCTTCGTTTGTTCTAAGGCGCATTCGTTCTGGTTAACCCTTACAGGACCAAATATTCTTCTTAGGATTTTCCTTTCAAATATTTTGAGATGATTTTCTTTTTTTAGTCATTGTCCAAGCTTCGTAGCATAGAACTGGACGGATTAATGTTTTACACATTCTCACTTTGCACTGTCTTGAGATTTCTTGTTTAGAAAAGGGACTAGTGCGAAATAGGTTTTATTTGCGGCTACGATGCTTTAATCGTTGTCCTCTTTTGACTACAAAGATACCATTTCCGTTTTGAAATCCTAAGTGTTGAAGGCCTTTGCTCGATCATGTTAGGCAGTCCTTTCTGTAAGACAAACTCCAAGTATTATGGTCGCACTTCTACCAGCCCGTCACGTTAGAATTATAAAAACAACGTGTTGTTCCTAGTCCGCTACTGTCTAAGTGGATATAATAGTAACTTTACCAAGAGTTAACGAAAATTCATCTTTAAAAAAGAAAAATTAAATCAAATTTTTAGAAACAAAATTTAAATATATATTTGTATGCTATGAAAAAAAAAATACTAACAAATATAATTTAATATTTTTCAGAGGTGTAGTAAAAAGTTCATCAGGTGAATCTTTACCGGCTGGTACCGTAACAAGTTCACATCCATACAAAATTCCTCAACCGCCATCATCAATAGCTAAATATGATTCAGATTTTCCACTACGTAAAACAGGTAAATTATTACATTCACTACAAAACAAAATTTATTTTAGTTTTCTTAGATATTGTTTGAGTTTTATTTATTTTTTTTTATTTATTATTATTATTATTTTTTAAATTAAAAAAAATGGAAAGGTAGTTGTTTTTTTGCATGGTTGTTTTTTTTCTAAAACAAAATAATAATTTTTGAAGAAAATAAATTTCAAAATTACATAATTGAAATTTACTTTTCTTTTTTAATATTTTATAAAACCAAAAATTATTTTCTTAATAACTTATATTAACTACCAACAAGGCTGCATTGAGTTTTTTTTAATAATAATAATGAATGATTTTATTAAAAAGAAATAACCTAAAAGACTAAAATTAATCAAATTTGCAATTATTAACAATTTAAAAAAAAGATAGAAATATTGTTAATTTTTTTTTAGTGTTGTTTTTTTTAATTAATAGAATTTGTTAAACAATATTAATTTTTAAGGCAGCTCATATTAACACTGAATTTAATTTTGAAGCAAATTTTTTGAAATTTAAAGGAATTTCTTTTTTCTTTGTACGAAAATATTTAAAAAAATTATTTTAGTTATTTAAAAAAACCGATTAGATTATTATTTAAGAAATTTAATAATGATGATAGAAGTTTTGGGTTTGAATTTAAATATAAAAAAAATTATTTATGTAAACATTTTCACTATTTCACTCAACAATGATGCTATGTTCTTCAAACCTTACAAATCAGTCTTTGCGTAAGAGTACAGGCCAAAACAGAATGAATGGAGAAACTTCGAGTTCAACTTTTCATTTTGACAGTTTCATACATTTCCTATGGTACTCACGTACTGTGTTTCCACGAGCCAGAGACAGTTTTCGTTAAGTAAACAGAAAGCTTTATCTCTCAAGATCACTCGATGCCGTTTCCATGGCAGTTCTGGGTTGAACGGACAGATAAATAATTTTACATTAGGTCGCCCTTAGTATATGTGCAGTAAAGGATACTGAAACACACACATATACAAAACCCGGCTTAACCGGACTGGCTTCGTTGAGTTTACTTGGATTTAACGAAACTTTAATCAACCCCCGTTTCTCGCTTAATCTGAGTAAACTCTTGATAAACTCTACATGGAAACTCATTAACGTTCAGTTAACAGAATCAGTAAGCGTTGCAGTAAACTTGCGGCTTAGACTTTGATAATTTGAAAAGTTGCTGCAACAGTTACAGAACTACCAACACAACATTTCAATTTTGACCCTGTAGCCAAATTAGAAAATTTAAATTGGTTGAGTTATGTATGTAAAATTTAATATTTGCAGGTAATAGACGTAAAGGCCCATACAATAAAAAGAAATTGGTCCATTTTTCAAAATTTATAATTTCTGATATGTTATTAAATGGTGATCGCAATTGTAAATACTATCCGTCAATTATCGACTTTGACGTTACTGAAATGAATGTGTTAGCGCTGTGCAGCAAAGTCGACTTTACTGCAACGGTGAAATCAAAGTCGCAATTTCTGCATTCATTCTATTTTAGAAGAAAACTCAGTTTCGCTTAAAATGTGCCGAAACTGAGTAGATTTCATGTAAACGTAGCATTCAGCTGCAGTTCCATTATTTGGTTTTCTTTGTTATTTTCCATTGAAAATGAAAAGAAGTCTTTGTATCAATTTCAAAATTATGGGAAACCAAGCAATGTTTGAGGACTGATTTATTAAAAATTGAATAATTTCGGGTGATAACAGTTTCGTAAGTCATGTGTCTCAAACATTCATCATTGAAGTTGATCTACATATATCTGACAGAAACAGATTTAATATGATCGATTTAGACGTCTAAAGTAAACAATGATATAACAAATTTTGTCTTGCATGACAGGCCATGAGATCCAACACTTGGCTAGGCTTGTCCGTAGGTGTAAGATAATCATATGGGTTATGTATATTTAACATCGCAAAAAGAATGAATTTTTGTAAAACTGATTCCAGATCGGGCCAGATCGATAAGAGGTATTGAACACCATAATGTCGTTGAGATAATAATACTGCGACGTATGATTTTTGTATTTGTAGGGATCAAGGTAACTGCAATTGTGTCCTTTATATTCTTTGTTCTCTATTAAGATATAATTTTATTCTAGTCGGTATAAAAAGCATCAGCGAAGAAATTTTACTAAATTTAGCGTATATTTTTAAAAATTTTGTCTATTGCCAGCACAGTCGGTAGTATAGATAATTAGTATAGGCTGAAGTACACACTCCCTCAACAATATACGCACTTACACATAATCTGATTTGCGCACGATGGCCCGTCTACACTACACAATCTTCAATGCGCACTCTTTTGAGTTATTTCTCAAAATTTCAGAGAATTGTAAAAAAATCCTTTGGAAAAAAGGTTATTCCACCTTTATATACCCTTTATAAAGCACCGCCTTCTATGAGTGCACTATCAAAATTGCCTCAGCATTTATCGAAGAAACACTGAGAGAACTAAGTGATTCGACCTTCGGCCTGAAGTCGGCATTTTACGAAATAATCATTCTGTTAATCGAAATGACAAATCGTTTCGTAAAAGACGATGCCATTCTCACAGCTATCGATACAGCAGATGAGATGGATTTGGAAAAGCTGCCGCGTTTGACCGACCGAGTTGGGAATCGAATTAACAAATTAAATTGAGCTAGAAAGCCATTTAGCCAAATTGACCCAAAGAGTACATAGACGAAATTGGTGCAAAGAATGGGAAATTGAACAATTTGAAAAGGCCGAATTTTATTGTATACTACTATACAAATAGTTTTCTTTACTGTTTTTGTTTTCGATTGCCGTTTAATTTGTTTTCCCTTCTTTTCTAGTATCGATTTCATATATGAGAAAAACGCGTGTGGGCTAAACCCCCCTAGCTCTGTGTTCCTACGGCACTGGAATATGCTGCACTGGGACATTGTTAAGTTAATCCAGATCAACCACTTAATCCAAATTATACACTGTAGTCTGTCTCCAGTGTAACACTTCGTAGATTATATGATATTCGTGTGGAATCTTGAAAGGACTTATAAGGACAATCTTACCATAACCAAGCTTTTCTGAGATTGATGAAAAAATGGCAATGGTCCAATAGTTGTCCACCAAGTTCTTATCACATGATTTATGGGTTGGTACGTTCGTACCACATTGTAAGGAACGTTTCTAATTATTTACTAAAAATAACATAAAGAGGCAATAAGTTATGATTTGGGCAGCAGGCCCATCATTGGAAGTCATGTACGTTGTATAGACTGGGGGGGGCGTCTGTTATATAAGACTTGGCCAAAAAATTTCACTGATTTATAAAATATACTTATAAGAGATTGCAAGTTCTTCAAGCATTATTAACCCAAAAATTAAAAAAGAAATCGCCAGCAATTCCACCATTTTTTCCATTTCAAAAACATAACACAATTGGCATCAAAAATATTTATCCAAATTCATTGAGAACGTACAAAAAAAATGATGCAAAAGGAAAAGGGATTCAGCCCAAAAAAAATTACATAATAAATGTGTCTATTCACAAAATAAATAATATATAATTGTTGCCATTTTATATATCGCATTTGCGCACATTGTTATTAGGTAAAACTTATTGGTTTCTGTTATACCCTATAACAAAAAAGTATATGTAACAGACACGGCTTGACGTCAATCCTTACATACCTTTATTCAACTATAGATATTATTATTGTATTATCATTTATTGAAAATTCATTCGCCGTCTTCTTGTTGTCAATGAAATGAATGTTGAATGGTGTTGTTGTTTTCTTTTTTTTTGCCTAAGGCTAATTATAGATGGCTGTAAATTATAACTTTTCTTATTTACGAATTAATTACAATTGTGGATTGTATTGAAACATACCGAAATAAAACAAATGGTACGTTAATGCGTTTTAATTGAGATGTTACGGGAAGAATATTTCATTTCTAGACTAGTATGTAAATATTTATGAGTGACTAGCAATTAAGACGGAATTGTTTATTGTTAGATATAAATTTTTATTGCGATTTTGACGCAATAATCAGTTTGTTTTATAATTTTTGGGTGAATTTGGCATTAACAATTGAAGAAAAGTATATTCATGGAGCAATTTTTTTATACAATTTATGTATATACCTGCTCTGTTAAAAATTATCATTATCATTCTTTATCCTTCTTGGGAGCATAGGACTTTCACAAAGCTTCTCCATCTGATTCTGTTTTGTATGTGCAATTCTCTTGGTTTCAATCCAGGTTTTGTTAAAATTTTGCGATTGCTTTCATTATTGTTCCTCTCCAGGTGTTTACCGGTCTACCAACTACTACTCTACTTCCTTCCAGACTCCATTCAAGAACTCTTTTTTAAGGCATTATTTTCTTTTCATAGGGTGTGTGCCCTATCCTCGTCCATTTTCTTTTCGTTATCGTAGAGATTTTTAGACGAAAACTTGTATTTTGTTTATATCGGCATGGTTTGTGAGCCAGATTTCACAGTCATAGACTAATATAGATTTCACACAGGAGTTGAAAACATTTAACATTACATTTCTAGATAGTTGATGTGATTTCTACACTTACCATAAACTGTCGAATGCATTTCCAGCTTTTTAAACCCTACTTAAAATATCCTTTCTCGAACCTCCTTCTGTAGCAATTATACTACCGAGATAATTGAACTCCACGTCTTCTATCATACTATCTTTTATTATTCATGGATTAGTGTTTGTAGCGCTAATTCTCATTAATTTTGTTTATGTACAGTTATTCTTAGATCTGCTTCCAATGCACATGTTTTTTTCTAAGCTATCTAGTTTCTTTTGCATGTTTTCTCTTGAATGAGCTAGAAATGTGATATCATCTGCGTATTCAAGATCTTTCAGCCGTTCTAGCATTCCCAATGTGATTCCTCTTGCTGGCTTTCTTCATTATTTCGTCAACTACAGTAATAAAGAGTAATGATTGTTTCTATCCAGTTGCCCTTGTTGGGTCACTTTATTTCCAATTATGAAAGACTCTTGTCTCTGCTTCATCGTATAGCATCATGATCGTTTGAATTAATTTTGTTGGTACTTTATTCTTTTATGCTCGCTCGAAATTAACGAAGGTAATTGTATACTGATGTATTCTATCGAGTTCGACTATTAATGTTATTGTGTTTGCGTTATTTATAAATCCGAGACCTTTTGCTGCCATGTTTTGTACCTCTCCAATTTCCAATCAAATCTCCTTTTTTTGGCAAAGTTAATAATTATTGCCTCCTTCTTTATTTGGCAGTCTTTCCTCGTTCCATGTCAACAAATAGAGATATCTACTCTAATGTAGGATGTAATATTTCTGATATTACTTCGGTGTTGGCGTTGATCAATTCCGCCGAAACTCCATCTGGGCCTTCTTATATTTCAATTTCACTCACCAATTCTCCTATGACCTCTCTCAACGTCGGTGGATTCATATTAAATGATGACCTGGTCCATTCATTGTCTTGTTTCTTCTGTCCATATTGATTGCCATTCACTGATCTCTCGCTCTCTCTATGGTTTTGTTGTATATTGCCGTAATTTTTAAATCTGATCTTCCGTAGATGTAAGTAGTCGTCCTTCTGAGTCCAACAATGGCTATCTCACTCAAAAACCCAGGACTTCACCTAACCTAGGCATCTGACCGGCTTAACCGATTTTTCCGCTAACCGCGATGATTGCGTCTCTGGCTCAACCAGCTGCTATTGAGGATATCGACCGTGCGAAATCCAAGCCCCGTTACACAAATTTTTTGTTTTGATTTTTGTTACAGTGAGCGTCATGCAAATTTTTTCTAATTCCAACAACATCCAGTAGTTTAAACACAAGCTTCCTTTAGCACTCTCCAGACCCCCTTAATTTATGATGTTCTCTATTCATTATTTTATATACTCTTTGCACATTTGAATTTGTCGCCTTTCTTGTTTATTGGGCAGATAATGCTTTAAGGCGTGGATACCCAATACGAGTTGCTGATCTGACAGTGGACAGCTACTGCACCTGTGTACTCGCATGCCAGCAGCTCGACTCGCCTCGCCCGTTCTCCCAAGTGCGAGTTTCAGGCCTGACAGTGGGCAGCTACTGCTCTTATGTACTCGCATGTCAGCACATTTCAAAGATTTCAGAAGCTATACAGGGTTTTGCAATGTTGTTGCAAAATACGCGAGAGGTCACAGTTCATACCGTAATAAAATCGTTTACTAAAATACTTTTTGTAACCACTAATCGAAACCCAAAAACACATGTAGTAACGAAGAATGGCATGCAGAATGGCGTAGTCCCTGGTTTACGAGCTACTGTCATTTCCCAATACCGTGCTAGTTGACGTCCGATTCGCATGCGAGCTGCTGCCTTGGGAAGGCGAGAGGCGAGTAAAAATAAAAAATGTAGTAACTCGAATGCCAGGTACTGACCCACGGCATACTCCGAATCTTCAAACATTTTTCCGTTCCTCCATATGCAGCATAGTAGTTGGCGTATCGCTGCTGACTACTGTTCACCTACTTGCATGATCAACTCTGCTGGGATATTATCAATTCCCGAGGATTTGTTGTTTTTACGGTTCGTATGACACTTTGTACTTCTTCCAGGTTTGTACGTTTGCTTTTCTGGTCTCATCGTTACGTTGTAAAAGGTGTTATGATAAGTGCCTTGGTACTTTCGTTTGCATTCGGCAGGTCGCTAAAAAATTCCTTCCAATGTTTTTGTTTTAATAATCGCTAGTTTGAATGTAATATTTTTAGTATAAAGGACAACATTAAAATATATAAGTAATATATGTAATATAAGTTGTGAAATAGTGAAAATGTTAAGAGTTAATAACATAAGATGATACTGCTCAAAGCTTCTATCTAAAAAAACACACGTAGGTGACCACAGAACTATATACATATAAAACACGCGATCGTTTATGGTTAATTTTAGTACACCAATCCCAAAACATTGAAATTTTCCATTTAAAAGAAATTTATAATTTATAATAACTAAGATTTAAATTACACACATTTAAAAAAAACGATGTTTCAAAAACATTACAAAATTCAAATCAAATCCAAAAAAAAAAAAACAAAATCCGAAACAAAAATATTGATCATCTCCATATGTTATGGCCGCAGCATCCGAACCGAATCTGCTGAAGATACGTTTAAAACAGAGCGTTATCGACAGAAAGGCTAGAGCCGGTCCCTTGGCAGCCCGTCGTCATGAAAGGATCATGCATGCCCAGAGACGACAAAAGCAGAATTCAGCATTGGCAAGTACGTACTAAAACTAAAATATTAAGTTTCTTTCATTTTTTTTTCTTTTAAATCTTGAAATTAAGTTATTTACACTTTTGTATATTATTTTATTTATTATCAAAATTCCGAAAGAGAGAGAGAGAGAAAAGCAAAAAAAACAATTTTTTTATTCATTTTGTTTTTGGCTAAGAAGAAAAGCAAACAAAAAAAATATTAAACTGAAGAATTATTCTTTTTAAATATTGTTGACATGATGTCCTCTTTGATGTTTTCATGTTGCGTTTGATGTGCTAAAATTGTTGATTTTCTCAAAGTGGGACACCAACGAGAAAACACACGTCGTTTGTACTTCACGTAATGGCAATTAATATTAACATGCTCTTTTCTTAATTATTTTACTACTGACATTACTAACCAAACAAGTATTAAAAAATGGCATTGTTTTTAATTTATTTATTTATTTTTATTTATTTGTTGTTAGCGCGTGTGTGAGCAACTTTATATTTTTGGTAATTTTTGTGTAATGTTTTTTTTTGAGAAAGCAAAGTTGTGTAATTGTTGCCAATTTTTATTTTTTGTTTTTAGTTTTTTTTTAAATAAAAACAAGCACGTCAAATTATTTTTAGATCCTATTTTTTGTTAAACCAATTATGTAAGTTTTTCTCGTAAACAAAATGTTGAAAAAAAAAATCATTTTCAACAGCTGTTGAGAAAAACATACGCGATACTATATTTTTTTTTTCTACAGAAATTTGCCAAATGTTATTCTAAATATTCATATTCTATTTTTCTCTCAATTTAGACTGCACAAGCAGTACACCAGATTCAGGGCCTAATTCACCACCAGCATTGGCAGGTAGCCGTGGTTCACCAACGAGTGCGCCAATCCAAGAAGAGAATGAAGATCCTCAATATCAAGGCACTCGAAGTAGTATTAATGATCTATCGCTATTTAGCTCACCATCAATGCCGAATATATCACTTGGTCGGCCACATTTGCCCAACGCACATAGTCCTGCCGCTAATTTAGCAATGCTGACGGCCCTACGACAGCAAGCTGCCGCACAACCAATGGTTGCCGCCGGTGCACCAACGTATTATAGCCCTCTGCCACCAATGGATCATGGTCCACCACCTCCAACACCTGAACAGCTACCGCCACAGGCGCATGCCGCTACAAATTTATCCCTTGGACCAATGGGATTGCCGCAAATGTCAGTATATGGTCAGCCGATAACTGATGCACAAGTTGCACACGCTCGACTAAATAAGCAAGGTCATAGACCATTAGGTAGAACTCAGTCTGCCCCCTTACCACTTGGTCATCCAATGTTGACCGGTACAGGTGCTGTTAATATTGTTCAAACACACTTTGAGAATAGCGATGTAAGCTATAATTTACATAGTTTAGAAACTCCCCTGTATTACAATTTTCCGCAGGCTGAAAGACAGGCATATGAACAGCAGCATCTGCTTCTAACACAGAAAATCCGGCAAACAGTTCTAACAAGAAGTGGTCGGGAACCCCAATTAAAAGAGGAAGAAACTGATGGTGAAGTGATTGATTTAACTGATAAGAAACAACCGCCCAAAACTGTGTTGACCAGCACTGTGATAACAAGTACATCTCAGAGTATGCCAGATGATGGAGCTGTAAGATTAAGCAGAGATCAAGAATATTTACAACAGCAACGAGAATTATTAATAAAACACTCTTTACAAGTAAGTGAAAAAAATCTAACATTATTTAAACTTAATAAAAGTATTCATTTCTAGATGGAAGATGCTATTGCCCGAGGACTGATCCGTCCATTATCGCGAACGTTATCCAGTCCACTGGTGCACGTTGGCCAGCATGGCTGCAATCAGATACCAGATACGGGACAATCACCAACAGAGATTCCACCAGTAAATCTAACAGTCCCACATCGACGTAGTTTAGCTGATAGTCCACATAAACTCACCACAGGTTTAGCTTTTGACAATTTAATGCTGAAACATGCTTGCAATTGTGGCAATAATGCATCTCATCCGGAACATAGTGGTCGTTTGCAAAGTGTTTGGGCAAGACTGATAGAAACAGGACTTGCTAATCGTTGCGATCGACTAAGATCACGGAAAGCAACACAAGAAGAACTTCAAACAGTCCATACAGAAGCGCATTCATTACTATTTGGCTCAAATCAATTGAATCGACAGAAGATGGAGGCACCACCATCTGTTAATTTTGTCCGTTTATCGTGCGGGGGCGTTGGTGTAGATTTAGATACAACATGGAATGAACATCATACGGCAGCCGCAGCCCGTATGGCTGCTGGTTGCGTAATTGATTTGGCATTTAAAACAGCGAAGGGTGATATTAAAAATGGATTCGCAGTAGTTCGTCCACCTGGCCATCATGCAGAACCTAACTTGGCAATGGGATTTTGCTTCTTTAACTCAGTAGCGATTGCTGCTAAACTTTTAAGACAGAGACTGCCAGAAATTCAAAAAATTTTAATCATCGATTGGGTACGTACCGAGAAACTGGCTGCCAAAACTTTTTTTGTTTAAATACGGTCGTTTTTTTTAGGATGTACATCATGGGAATGGAACCCAACAAGTTTTCTATGACTGCCCGGACGTTTTATATCTTTCAATCCATAGACACGACGATGGCAATTTCTTTCCTGGAACTGGTGGACCTACAGAGGTAATTGCCAACAAAATCAATTTCTACATGAACATACAAATATTAAAATACATTATTTTTTTCCCTTAATTTAGTGCGGTGCAGGTTCCGGCGTTGGCTTTAATGTAAATGTGTCATGGTCTGGTGCTTTAAATCCTCCTTTAGGAGATGCTGAATATTTAGCAGCATTTCGTACTGTTGTAATGCCTATTGCTAAGGAATTTAACCCCGACATTGTGCTTGTATCGGCTGGTTTCGATGCAGCTGCTGGGCATCCAGCACCGCTTGGTGGTTATTTAGTATCGCCTGCATGTTTTGGTTACATGACAAGAGAATTGCTGCAATTGGCTGATGGAAGAGTAGTTTTAGCACTCGAAGGTGGATATGATTTACCTGCTATTTGTGATTCAGCACAGGAATGTGTTAGAGCTCTACTTGGTGATGATTCTGCACCAATATCAGAAGCTGAATTATCACGACCGCCATGTCAGAATGCTATTGATACATTGCAAAAGACAATTGCTATACAGGTATGCGTATTTGTTAAATAATAGTTGATGTATTAATGTATTTTTTTATTATTGTAGATGTCACATTGGCCATGCGTTAGAAGACTTGCTCATACAGTAGGTATGTCTGCTGTACAGGCTTTAAAAATTGAAAGAGAAGAATCTGAGACTGTAACTGCCATGGCTGGCTTATCGATGCAACCTCCAGTAAGGTGAGCTAAAATCGACTAATATTAGTTTGTAGATATTCTGTAATTCGAACTTATTGAGATCTTTTCCGAACGCAACCGACTCTTTTAATTTAAATTATACCCAATTCGGGCGCGGGTTTTTATATCAAATTATAAAAATAAAGGGCCGTCTTCACTACGCGGACTTAGATACCTCGCCTTTTTGGTCCATATTAATTAATCTACATTGAAAAAAATCAATTTTCATTTGAAAGGCCGCAAGCATGTACCTTTTTAAGCACAGCCTTTTGTCCGTTGTTTTGTTCGTACTATTTTATAGTGGGTGCGTTCCATTTTCATTCGAGTACGTACGCCAGCGTAGTTATGCGCACATCGGAGTAGATGCTGCTAGACCACATTATGGGCTGGGGTAGCTGCAACTACGCTGATGTGGACCCAACTACTCACGAGTACGTACTCCAATGAAAATGAAACGCAAGACCAAGAGTCGTACGAAGTTCTACGAAATAATACGAATTAGCTTTTCATTCAAGTTTTATACGCAAGAAAATACTGGGAGTAAAAAATAGCAAACGTTTTCCTAATATCTGTTCAGAACAATGGTCCTTCTGTGATGTAAACAATAGTCCTTCTGAATCCAAAAAAGGTTGTCGTATCAACCCTTTTTTGATAGTGTTCTTATATTGTTTGCTGCATTATTTCTAAAGCATCCTAAAGTTATAATTCCTCTTATTTTGCATTCAATAAGTTTATTCCTAATACTTTCTTTGATAGTTTTTCATGTTTTTTCTGAACAGCTGCTGGAACCAGTTCAGGACTTTTTCTAGAGATTTGTCGCTCAGATGTTCATTTCAGTCAGTGTCTTGACATTCTTTCTAACGGGCCTCAACAGTTCTCGAACCACGTTGCGAGACAGTACAGTGTGCTGAAAGTCGAGTCGTGTGGCGTGACAAGTTGTTTGAGTTGAAGAAAACGACGTTCCACTTCAATTACGACTTTCTGCATAGGGGCCAGAGAGTGGAAATGCTCAGTTGAGTCTATGGCCACTGCGCTGACAGTCGTAATTTAAGTGAAATGTCATTTTCTTCAATTCAAATGACTTGCCACGCCACACGACTCGACTTTCAGCGCAGGCGCCAAAAATGGTATTATGGTTCTCTAAAAAAATAACATTTCAGAGAGATAAGGCGAATTACAGTTGTCACTGATATCGAGAAACGGCAAATTCAGTGACAATTGTTCTCACTTGATGCTTGTAAGTGAGATTTTTCTCCTTTGATTTTAAAGGTGACATTTCTCACTATGATGAAGTGACAACCATAATAAGGGCCAATTGTTAAACAGTACTTCAAGCTTACTGGCACAAAAAGAATCAAGAGAGAGAAAGGCTGCACAATCTGTGTACCTAGGATTCTTGTATGCTCCAATCATATTCCCGGCGGTTCAATCGTTCCTTTCTGCTTTTTTTATGTTGCAGTTCTCAGCTCAGGCATCGCCTTTTGAATTACTAGTTTGTAGAGTGCGTGAAAGGGGGAGCTGCAGGTGTAGGGAATGAGACGAGTGGGCTAATACCCTTGACACACTACAGCATCGAATGAACATTGAAGTATCATTCGGCTATGAATGATCATTTGCGCCCAGTGTGTAATGTCCAATGTTCATTTAAAAACTTCATTGATCATTCAATCGAATGAAGTAAAAATAACTTCATTCAATGAAGATGGAAGAGAAATTGGGAAATTATCGAACAACTTTCCATGAACTTTCCAGTAAAATTTCCAACTGAAATACATAACTGTCAAATTGTCATTCAAATTTTAGAATTTTTTTAAAAAAATAGTACGGTCTATTGTATATATATATTAATAATTTTTATTAAATTTAAAAGTATAAATCACTATGTAATCACTTTCAGTTCATATATTTGGCAGTTTATTTATAGTTTGTATTTTGACAATTCCAATGAGCATTGAGAAATGCAGTGTGTCAGTACTTAAACGAATGATCATTGAAAGCCAATGAAGTTGGAAGAATGTTCATACGTTTTTGCAGTGTGTCAAAGGTATAATCTGGTGTTGCGGGTATAACATTGCGTCGTCACCGATAAGTTTGATGGACTTTTTTTGGTCTTTATCTAACCACGCCAAGGTGGTTTACGAAGCGCCGCCCCAAGTGAGAGAGCTGTATTCGAAAAGAGGCCGATTGTAGGATTTGTATATTACAGCACGGGCCAATGGGTAGAGAAGCAACTTGCACCTTTTAAGAAATCCCAAGCACTGGGATGTTTGTTTGGCGATTTGGAATATGTCGTTATTCCATCGCAAATCTTTGGCTAATGTCACGCCTAACATGTTAAGGGATTGGTCGGCCATTAGTTCAACACGATCTATTGACTTAAGCATATTCTCTGGGACTTCTGGGACTATTAAAGAGTAGTCAACCATTGTTCTTTGTCTTTTGTTTCTTTCCATAACCCCGAATACAAATACAATTTACATTAAAATAATAATTACAGTATAATTTAATAAATATTGCAGAATGAAGAATTTTGCATTAAATAAGTAACAATAGTTTCTATTCTTTCAGAAATAACTTATCACGGGAGGATTCAGAAGAGCCAATGGAACAAGATGATGCAAAGTAATTTTGGTAGTGATTTTTTTATTTGTAATTTGTTCAATAATACCCAAACCAACCTTGGGAATTTAAAAATGGAAATTTTTCAATGAAAAAAAAACTGTTTTTTGCACTAAGTCAATAAACCTCAAACAGGTAGAATACAAAAGTGAATCCAGATAAACCAGTTTTGGAATGGATTACGTTCTCTTCTAAGCCGTTTTTATTAAACAGAAAAAAAAGGCAGCAGAAACGATTTGTCATAACCCATAATGAACAACATGGAATTTGTAACCAGTTTTTTGTGAAAAAGGGTAGTTTAAAACAACACAATTTTGAAACCAACCCTCACCCTTCCCCCAACAGAATAAAAACCAATTTTGATAAGTGCATGCAACAATTTGTGTTGTAAATGCATTTTTTGATATTTGTATACTCCGCACTAAATGAAAAAGTGAAATGTTTTTTTTTTTAAAAAAAAAAAGAAATCCATTCTAACAGAAAATAAAACTTTGGTAAAATAAAATTAAAAAAAAGAAGTACGTACATTAAAACAAACCACTTGTAAACTTGCAAAAAATTTATATCAGAATTATTATTATTATGTTTTTGTATCAGTTGTAATGTAATGTTAGTTGTGTAGACTGTTGGTATATAAAGATGCCAACATTGCATATATGTAAAAGAATCAGTTCCAAATTTGTACTAAAAAAAATTTATTAATTATATAATGATGACGATGAGATGTATATTTTGTTCTTTTTTTGTATTGAGGTTAATTATTTTTTCATAAATATATTTTTTAATTAATATTGTAGGACATATTAATTGTCCATGATTTAAACGTTTTTACATATTTCTTTCATTATTCTTATTTTTGTAATTATATTCAGTAATAAAAAAAATGGTTCCTGCTGTTAAAAGGAACGCAAGAATATTAATTAAGGATTTAATCATTTAAGGATATTTGTTAATTGTTAAAAACAAAAAGAAAATTTATAAAAAAAGAACTTATATTATCTTAAAAAAATGTAAGCTTTGACACAACAAATAAATTTGAGAAATTTATTTGATAATTTATATATATTAAACAATTTATTAAATATAATTATTATTATTATTATTACTATTTTTATTATTAATAATGAAAAAACAAATCCCCTTCTGGTAAGTGGGTACCCCCTTCTATTTCTTCTTTGTAAATTTTCTTTCGTTAATGTTCATTTTGTTTATATATATATAATATAGTTAAAGAAAAAGTATTTTTTAAGAGAAATATGTAAGAAAATAAAAAATTATTAAGAAGTGCAAAAACAAAATGTGAAACTACAAAGTTTATACGTAAAATAAAAAGAAAAGTTTAGTAAATTTATATAAAATAATAAAGAAAAAATATTTTTTTGAAAATGAAAGAGAAAAAACCAAATTAATATAGTCAAAAAACAAAACAAGCAGATAAAAATTTAGAGAAAAAAAAATGTTTTTGTGTATTTGATATTCAATAAAATTGAAGTAAAACAAAGTTTAAAAAACAATGAAAATAAGATTTACAAAACAAAATGTTTTAAACAAAAAATATATTTATATTGGTAAAAAATAATAAAGAAAAAAATGTTTTTCTAAAAATCTTTCAACAATAACAAATAAAAATAGAACTCAATTACAATGCAAACAAAAATCTTTCAATATACTATATTATAAATTCTTCTCAAATAATACAAAAAAAACGAAACAAACTTTTCTAAAAACATATTCAAAAAAATCAAAAAAAAAAATAAAAGATATTTTGAAAAGAAAACAAAATACTATAAGTAAAAAAAAAAACTTTTGTATGTGCCCTTAAAGCACACAACGATTTATAGAAAAAAATAAACAAAACAAAAAAGAAGAAAAACTTAAAAAATATTTATATTAAACAAGAAAAAAATATTGTAACAAGAACAAAAATCTTTACTGTAGTAGTGTGATTTGTACACACATGGAAAAAAATATAATTGATTTTTATTTTGCTAGTTTTTTTCTTATGTTACATTAAACTGTTTTATTTTAATTAATTAAATAATTAAATCCATTTGTATTTTCTTCTCTCTTGTTATTTTCTGAATTGTAAGACATAATTCGCTTTAGCAAAACTTTTTAATTTTTATAAAAAAAAATAATAATAAAAGAAAATATTTAGATAAAAATTAATGATAAAAGAAAAACAAACAATTATTAATTAAAAAAAAGCTATATTTGAACTGTGGTCTGATGTTTATATACACAAAAAATATTTATTAGAAAATAAAATATTACTGTGCAATTTTTTTAAAAAAAGAAGATTCCTTTCTTTTTTTTAATACTTATTTGTATACAAAATATTGATATATACATATATATATTTTTCTACAAAAACGACAAGAGTATTATTCCTTTTGTCACAATTCACACTATATAATAGCAAATAATGAATAGTTTTGAGCTCCCCCGACCTAGGTGTATTGTAACGTATTTTTTGCATAGCTGTCCTGAATGATTTCTATTTGTTTCACAAAATAATTTAGGGTTGGCGAGGGTGATTTGTTTCAGTGGGAAAGTAAAAAGAAAAATAGGATGTGAGAAAGAAAAGAATAAATTTCAAGATATATGACGTTTAATTTAATTAAAAAAATTGCAGCTGCCAATCATCGACAATGTTTTTAATGGAGAAGATGCAACTATATTATAGATCTACCTCTAAGCTTTCCGTGCAATTTTCGTTGGTGTTTGTGCGACCATTTCATCATTAAACCTCTTATTTTACACGTATTGCCTCGTATAATTTCCAGTTTACAAGTTTTTAGTACAATATCGTTTAAAATTAAAGCATGTTCCCTTATCGAAACAAAAATAAAGAATAAAGGCCTCTAAAGACGTACTAATTGTCGTGATAACCATGGAAAACGATAAATTTGGTGTGTGCTTCTTCAAGGTGCCGAAAAGTAATGTCCGATTCATGTAAAGTAATGCCTGATTCATAAACCAACTCTTTACCTGCTGTAAGTATGTAGTCGAGAGTACATCAAGTTAAGAAATTCTTGTAAATTAACCATCAGGAAAGTTAAATCAGAATTTGATAACAAGTTAAGAAGTAAACGTGGCAGCAAAAATTCCAGCCCTTGGTAACTTCCATCAAGAAAAACTACAGCCACGATAATAAGGATAATAGATAGCAAATCCAAAACAGACTTATTAGTATCTGTTCATTTCGAATTATATTTTGCTTGGCATTGCTAAATGGACAGGATCTTCATCAGGACTCGCGAAGTGTAGTGTTGTTTCAAACAACTTGACGTTAACAAATCCGATGGACCGAACAATATGCCTCATTTGGCTCTAAAGAAATGCCCATCTTTGGCTAACACCCTGCGAAATTCTGTGACCTACCAGCAATGACTTTACAAACGCTCTGATGCAGCACCCAATAGCAATTCATCATTAATAGCACTACAGCCTATTATTGGCCTTGGCTTCCTCCACCATTTCTCTCCATGCCGTTCGGTTCCTGGCTAATGCCCTTCAATTACGTACGCCTAACTTAACTAAGTCGGATTCCACGTATCGCTTCCTTGATTGAGAGGAATTTCTCTTTCCATCAGGGATTCGATTTATCGCTATTTTAGCAGGATCGCTATCGCCAAGCCTTTGCATGTGTGCTCCCCCCATCTTAATTTACTTAATGACAATGTCGGGTCCCCTGTAAAGTTTTAGTAAAGTTCATGATTATAACTCCTTCCCCATTGACCATCTGCACAGTCACCGCCAAATATTGTACGTACTACTTTTATTTCAAAACTACCTAGAAGAGTTTCGTCAGCTATTTTCAAAGTTCACGCCTCTGATCCAAAACATCAGAACGGGCTTGCTTAGCGTGATATATTAGTTCACACTTCTTTCCTCTAGACAAGATTCGTGAGGCCGTGATGTTGTCAAAAGCCAAAATAGCTTTTGTTAGAAACGTTTAATCTCCTTAGGATCTCCGTTGTCTCGTCACTGTCAGCTTTGCAATACTGTTCCAAGATAAGTCAATTATTTAACGGTTTCTATGTTATATGTATCTATTGTAATGTTTTGACTTGGGGTTGTGTATCAAGTACAAAGGTACTTAGTTTTTGCTTCATTGATGAGTAATCACATTCTTTTTGCAGCTGTTTCCAGTTTTAATGAAGGCTTCTTTCACACTTGCAAAAGACCTACCTATAAGGGCGACGTCATCAGCGTCTGTGTCCACTTGTTAAAGATGGATCCCGACGTTTATACCCCAGCGTCTCTTGCCACCTTCTCAAGACTATGTTATATAGGAGTCATGTTAGCGGGTCACCTTGTCTCACTCAGGCCGCTCTGTGATGTAAAACTTTTCTGAGAGGTCTCGTTCAACTCTTAATCTGCATTGTATTACCTTGATTGCAGCTTTTGATACTTCTAGGTATTTTGGAAGCACTCCTTGGCTTTAAATAGCTCCTCACTCTTCACGCTGTCACATGCTTGCTTAAAGTCTATAAATAGTACGTAAATATCGATGTTGATTTTCCATGATTTTTCCAAAATTATTCTTAGGGTGGAAATATGATTTATAGTGGACCTACCTGGTCGAAAGCCACATTGATAACTAACTATTATGCCTTCTGCGATCGGTAGGAGTTTCTTATACAAAATAGTGGACAGTATTTTACACACTGAGCTGAGGAGGGTTATACTTCTATAGTTCTCACATACGAGTTGATCTCATTTTTTGTGCAGGGGACATATCATACCTTCTATAGCAATTACTTCTTGTGATCCCTCCAAAGCCCGGATATAATATTCAATAAAAAGGTTATGGTATATTTAGAATCCAACCTTATCCTAAGCGACAAACAGTATGGCAATAAAGGTCCACTGGCAATGATCCAGGACATATCAGCCAAAATATTCTTCACGTTGTCGAGTCTAGTCTGGTTACTTTAGATATCTCCGAATATAGAAAATGGAACTCCGCTCTGCTTGTTAAACTCCAAGCTATTGGCATTGATTCGATTTAAAAATAACTGGACCTTTCCGGTCATTCAATTAAGTTAACACTGACTACCTTCAAATCTTCTGTCATCTTCTGTATTTGAGTCTGTATATTCTTTATAAACCTATTTTTCCCAATCGCAGGATACGAGTTAGTTAATCATTCGAGTTATCGGATCGTCGGCTTATTATAGTTGCGATAATTTAGCACGTCTGTAGGGGCTTTAAAATAATAATATAAAAATAAAATAGAAAATTAAATGTAGAATTACACGTAATAAAATAATAGACAAAAGCAAATATGATAATCTAATAGACAAATAAACTATAGTTGAAGCCAATGTAAAATGTTAACAAGCAGTTGAATAAAAATAAATAAATTGTACTATTCTTAAGCCAGCTTCTCAACTGTAAATGTGATAGACCAATAATGATCATTTATATTTTTTCTGCAGTCTGTAGAAGATGATGATGTTTTGTAGTGCTTCCCTTTTTGTGTATAGATGTTAATGAAATTACTTTCTAGGCAAGAAATACATGATAATGGTGTGTACGAATAAAAACTAGGGATTACATCACAAACTCATTGATGCTTTTTTGGATTTTATATTTTTCAAATGTGTTATGTAAAATAAAAATCAAAAGGCTAAAAACTGCCTTCTTATCAGGAACTGCAACATTCATCGCGTATGATTATGGCTACTATAAAGAAGAACTTTCCTTCAAATTCAATACCTGGCTTCAATCAACAGCTAAAACGTCTTCTCTAATTGCACATAAGCTTCTGGTTCTACAGAATCCGTTTAGTTTTGCTTTTGGAAACACCTATATTGCAATCTTCATAAAGGAAATATTTGCTGTATTACTTTATTATATTCTTGTCTTATCGCATGGAAGTATCACCACAAATTGTTCCTTTATTGAATAATTTCTTGATTATAGTTTTTTTTTATTTAATTTCGCTCCTCTAGCTGACATGAACACTCCAACCACCCATTATTATTCACAGCACAATATTCCAACAATTAACAATCCAACAGACGGATATTTTTTAAAACATTTTTTTCTGAATATGCAGAAAAGTTCAAAAATTGCTTTTCCATTATAAAATCGCTATCACAATCACAATACTTTCTTTAATACTATGTACTTTCAACAAAAAAAAACTTGTAAATGTTTATAACTTGCTCAATTAGAACAACAAGATATAAATTCCGTTAAGAACAACTTACGGGAAAGAATTTTGTTTTTAAAATTAATTAATAACAAGTGATAATTAACAATAAAAAAAAATCAGTACTAAAATTTAATGTTTGTTAAAAAGAAAACAAGAAGTGAAAAGATAAATGAAAATCTATTTTTAAATATTGTCATTTTTGCATGCAGAGAAATTTAATAAACCAAGAAAATAATAAAGAAACGAAATAAAACATATTTATACAATATTCAAAAACAAAATAGTTATAAAAATAACATCACTTTGACTACTCAACAAAAAATACAAAAAATAAATGCGTATTATAAAAAAATTGCTTTAAAAATATTGCTTTGGATCATAAAGAAAACTTTTTCTTCAATAACAAAATTTTTCCTTATGAATAAATAAAGTAATTTTCTCCATCTTTACAAGAAAATAACAAAAAAAATAAAAACACTATAATTCTCCTTAAAATCCAAATAATAAAATTAAAACAATATTAAATTGATTAATTCTATGTAGCTGCGAATTGCAGCGATTTTTTACAAGGCAGAATATAACCTGCAGAAATCAAGAGTTTTGTCGTTATTGTAAAATAAAATGGAAAAGTTTATAAAATTAACAAAAAAAGAAGATTAAAAAAAAATATTATAAATAAAATATAAAAGTAAATGTGGAGTGACCTTAATGTATACCAACGAAAAATTTGTAGTTGAAACAAAATGAGAAAAAAATACAGATTTTTTTTATAGTGAATAGTAATTGATGATTTGAATAGAAATAATTGGATGATGAAGAAATTAAAATAATTTACTACTGCCTTAACAGTGTAGTGTATAAAAATAGAAAATTAACATGTCTTATAGAATATTTCCATATGTTATTATTGGTATAGTATAGTTCTCAATTAACAACAAATTATGAAACAGAATTAACTGTAACATAACAACCATTTCACTTGACTACATTTAGTTTTATCTCACATGCCTTTTTTAGATCCTTAAAGCACCTTAATAGCAACAACTATTTGGGCAAGTCATAAGTTATGTTTCTAAAAACAAACATGATCAGTGCGGATTTCACAAACTTATGATTAAAGTTTAAACTTCAAAATTTTAATTTTCCATACGTTGACATACTAAATTTCTTTTCAAAATACAAATTTTTATAATAATGTATTCCACGTCTAAGGGACTGTTATAGAAGAAACTATAGTTAATAATGATTATAGTTGCAAGAGAAAGTTTAAAAGATGTGTTCGTAGAAGGTGGACCTTTGGGTAATATTATTGTATTATTCCTTTACTGAATTTAATACGGAATTTTAGAACACGTTCCTATCACATGAAACTAACTTTTCAAATATTTAAATTTCTCTTCCACTTTCAGTGTTTTTTAAATGTCTAAAAAAAATAACCTACCCATTATTTTCTTGATTCTTTTTTTGACACTTTGGAATTATAGATACTCCTCGAAACAAATATGGGCCGTACTTCAATTTAACACTTATTCTATTCGTTTATTTTAAAAGTCTGCAAATCCTGTATTCGTGCCCGCCTTGAATACAACTCGTATATCTGGGCCATTTTCTCTTCAATTGGCTGGCTCCCTAACCCACCGTAGGAATGTAGCGGCCTTTACTACAATGACTGCTTCACTGAAATAAACATCCTTATTTTTTTTATGTGAAAGACTAGAGCTAGAGAGGTTTTCCCGCAACACAAGACTAGCCCCGCTTGGCTCACTCAGTTTACAGCACTTATTTTCGCAATTGTTACACTCCGTTTCACTTATTTACACCCCGTTTTAAAAATTCGTTTATAACTAGAACAACTCGATTGTGGAACAACCATCCACAGGCCCGAACTCATCCAACATCTAAGAGTTCAAACGCATGTTTCCCCACCATTTCCTCCAGCAACCCCCTGACTCCCCCTAATCTATCCTATCCTCTTTCCATCAATCGAGCTAAGCGTCCTACTAAAATTTGCAAGGGGCAGGCATAAGCTTAGTGATATTATTAGCATAATATTGACCGAGATACACAATGGAACGAATACATTTTCCAAATCGCATTCAAACAAAGTAATTCTCTTAGGCACCTTTAAAATTGAAGACTTAAGTCACGTAATTCTATCGCTAGTTACTGTTGTCGACTGTTTTTACAGTCTAATACACGAGATCTCTAGGGATTGCGTACAAAACGCTAAAATTATGCGACTACATTGCTCCACCGGCGCTAAATACGTAGGATTCATCAAGAGTTGCAAATACTTCTTTCAACCATCGTCACCGATTTCAATTTACAAATTCGTCATTGGCTTGCATCAAGCTCGCTTACTTGTGGCAAAAGTTCGAAAATGACCGCGTTTAAAAACTTATTGAAACTCATTTATTGAACCATCGACTCACTTAGCCATCCTTAGAATATAACAGCTTCTAGTTTACCAAAATCAAAACTATCGAGCTTAGACGGAAATTCTATTCCCGCAACAATAAACTAAAATATCCGGCTCACCATATCGCCTTCTTCTTCTTCGTTGGCTCTATGGCGGATTTTCTCTAAGTTTCATATTTGGCATTACGGCCAAATCGACAGATAAGCGCTGCCATAGAAAAACATCAAATTGAGTGATATTACTCTCAGTGCAGCAAACCACGAATATTTAATTAAAACAGAAATTGCTAAAAGTTTATTGTAAGCATAAATTTAGCTTTTTAATAAACTTCAAACGTCTTTATCGAGACGATAACGTTGTCGATATCGTTTTGGTAAATGCCACTTTTGATTTATCGACAGAAGTCGATATCGACTCGAGAAACCAAATACGGCCGCAGCTTCTTTCTCCAGGCGTTTTTCTGCTCCGCAGCTTGGTCCCAGTTTCTTGTGTTTAGGAATTTTGCTGCATCAGTCTTAACATCGTCTTCCCACCTTGACCGCGATTTTCCAACTGGTCTTTTATCATCTGGTGTACATTCAGGGTTTTTTCCGCATCCTTGAGTCATTCATTGATGCAAGTTACACTTTCCATCATTTCGTTTATTACCCCCCCACACAAACCGATTTTTTAGGCAAGGGGTCGCAGGGAAGTATATGTCATGCATGTAATTTGCACCCATCGCTGCGACCCCTTGCCTAAAAAAACTGTTTGTGTGGGGGTAATAAACGAAATGATGGATAATGTAACTTGCATCATTCTTTAAATATGACCCAGTAGCTTGGAATGTGTTGATAGTTAACACTCTTTGTATAAGTCATACAATTTATGATTTTAGCGTATTCCCCACGCATTGTTTTCATTGATTGGTGGTATATTCTTCGGAGAACTTTACTCTGAAAAATATATCCATATTATTTGCAAATTTTTTGGGTATACTCCATTCTTCACATCCATCCATACGTAACGACTGTACGCATGATCGTATCGTTTTTAGATTCCTATTTTGGGTTCGCTGTAGATGTCTCTGGATTTTATTACTGGCAGCAGTGAGAAGTATGTTCTATTTGCAGCGTTTATTCTTCTTTTCCTATCGTTTCATCGTTCACCACATCGCCTACGGCCTACGAATTGATTTAGCAATCAGTAATATGATTGTGCAACAATCTACCGCAGAGAACATAGAGCGGAAGTGCTAAGTTGGGTTTAGGCCCCTGTGCTGAAAGTCGTAATTCGACTGAAACGTCACTTTCTTCAACCCAAAACGATTTTTCACGTAACACGGCTCGACTTTCAGCACATGGGCCATTGATTTGTTGAATATCGTTCCTGCTTGTTAAGAAAATTTACCAAGCACTTTTATAGCTAAGTTGAAAATCACCTTGCCCATCTTTAATATTACGTATCATAATATCTAGGTCTAGTTACAAGTGCTCCTTCAAACCAAGCTAACTACCTAATGTCCCACCATGACATAACCTATGACATGAGAAACTGGCATCCTTTTAACCTTGAATTTTCTCATAAAAATAGATTGACAATTTGATCCATCGTAGAATTGTAGTATTCCTGGCAAACCTTTATTGTTACTATCATAGCGATTCTTGCACCGAAATAAACGATCTCGCGTCTACATGGCAATATTATAGCTGCAACATTAGATTGGCTCGCTCGGCTTCACGAACGGCAAGAAAATAAGTAGAGAGAGAATTCGACTGTGGAGCAATCTTACGTAGTCGGAACTCTTATAGCAACCAAAAGTTCAAAGGCAGTATTCATCGCAATCTCCTTCAATCTCTTCCTGACTAGTCGTGATCTTAAACTTACTACACTCTAGCTTGTTACTAGACATTTCACCATAAAACTACTTGCGACATGACGGGTTGATAATACGAATAAAAAGTGTGATTCTTAACTTAGAACTACCACATAAAATGTTTGGTTTGGAAATTCTTCAGTGAAGATTTGAAATTAATTCGTAATTGATTATTTCAAATCTTCAATCAAATTATCAATTACAAACACTAGCTACTTAAAAACAAGACTAAAAGCTTAAATATATGTAATCAATAAAATGCAAAGAAAATTTAAAAAATGAAAAAAAAGAAAATTCTTAGCTAAACATAAAAAATAAATTTAAGTTAGATACATAAATACTTATACAAAAAAAAATTAAAAAATTAAAAAAAAATATACATAAATATACAAAAACGACCTAAAAAATCAGAACTTTTTAAAAGTTCTAAAAGCTTATAAAAATTATTTCCGAAAGTATAAAAAAAAATTGAAAAGAATTATAAAAAAAGAAATACTTAAAAAAATGTAACAAGAAAAATGCAAATTTTTTTACAATTTTTTTACAAAACTAGCTTAAACAAAAAAAATGTATTTCGTAATATGTAAAAGAAAAAAAACAAAGAAACATTTGAAAAAAAAATAACTAGTAAAAAAAAGAAGTTGTTTTTAATTTATTTAAATCTTCAAATTATTTTTTTACACACTTACACAATACATTATAAATAAATAAATAATATATATATACATATTTTGAGAATTTGCGAAACAGAAATAAAATAATTGAGAAGAGTTTAAACAAAAAATAAATAACAACAAACATAAAATTTGTTTGTTTTATTTAAAAAGCAAAAGTGGTAATTATTTATTTAATACATAAGAGAAAGATACATATTATTATTATATATAATTGATATTATGTGAATTTGAAGAAGAAAAAAACAAAGAAAAAAAAATACAAAAAATAAAATAGATATTAATTATTGTTAAAGTGAAATAAATATTTAATGAGAATCGTGTATAACTTTAATTATTATTATTACTATTATTATTATGCATAAATGCAGACGGCGCGGGACGCTGTCAGTGCAATTTTTTAAAATGGAAAAAATGTTTATTGAATTTTTTTAAAAGAAAATATTAAACTATATATAATAATTAACTATTCTGAAACTATGCTTTATTTTTTTTATTATTATTATTATATTATTGGATAATTAGTTATTTAATTTTGTTAATAATATGTTAAAAAGTAATAAAATTGAATAAATATAGGCGTTATTGTAAAAAAAAATAGATGAGTTTTACTTATTGTTATTTAATATGAATTAACCGAATAAGTCTACCCCTGTACAAATTGTGGCTTTGATTTACCAGATGTTTTAGTAAAATTTCTGTAAAACTTTCTTACCTTCTTCTGAAATTGCCGTCTTCATAAGCTTTAATGTTACTAAGCCAATTCGTCATAATTTGTAGCACGATAATCCTTTTGGCTCCATTCTGCATGGTTCCTATCTACAGGGTTGGTAGCACGTAAGTTGATTCAATCGACCTCTTCATACAAAAATTCAAGTGTTACAACAATTTTTGTATGAAAAGGTAAATTGAAACAACTTACGTGCTACCACCGCAGCCTTGGGCCGTATTTGGTTTCTCGAGTCGATATCGATTCCTGTCGATAAATAAAAATTGGCATTTGGGAACACGATATCGACAACCTTCTCGTCTCTTTACGTGTCGATAAAGACGTTTGACGTTTATTAAAAGGCTCAGTTTATGCATATAATCAACTTAGTTTCTCTTTTTAATTTAATATTCGTGGCTTGCTGCACTTGGAGTAATACCACACAATTTAATGGTTTTCTAGGGCAGCACTTACCTATCGATTTTGCCGTAATGCCAAATATGAAACTTAGAGAAAATCGAGAAGGTTTTTTTGTCGAGTCGATCCATCGACTATTTCTCATTGTCAATCTAAGAGAATCCAGGGGCCGTATTTGGTTTCTCGAGTCGATGTCGACTTCTGTCGATAAATGCAGATTGACATTTGGCAACACGATATCGACAACTTTATCGTCTCTTTACGTGACGATAGAGGCGTAATGTCTACTTTCTAGATCGAAACATCTATTGGATTAACATTAAGAGGTCCTAGGGTCGAAGGCATAACGACAACCTTTTGCATTACCATTCATTTCAATAAGAAGGTATAAGCACAGATAAGTAAAATGCAGATGCATAGTCGAATAGGCTAAACGCGTTCCATGTTGCCGAAAGCGATTTGCAGCCATGTAGCTGGCTACAGCATGGCAACTTTTGGTCGAGCTCCAGCAACAGATCTTGATCTACCGATTACAACCCGCGAGCGAAGCGAGCAAAAAAAATGTTGCCCTTAAAAGGGCGGCATCGGCGGATTTGCACTGGGCGGCAAAGTGCCTAGCCGCGACCCTGTGCATACTACAATCCTATGATATATATCGATAATGGAGCAAATGGTGTTGTTGGATTAGTTTGAGGGCTCTTTTCTGTACTTTATCTAACCAGCTGCAGCAATTTAAACCCTGGAAGTAACTACCCAAACCCGGAAAAACGTCATCAACTTGAACGGGAATACTACCAATAACACAGAGAGCTAAAGAGAAGCGTCCGACGTTATAAACTGCGGCAAAACAGTATTAATCGTGGAGCTGAGTCGCAAAAAAATACAACTGTTTTATAAAATCTGAAATTTTGTTATTATGTAGTATTAAGGGTGTACAGCAATAGCCTGCGTTCAGTCAGCCAGTTTTCCTAAAGGGCCCAATACACGAGCGCTCCATTCGACCATGCCACGCCAAAACAACAACAATTTGTATGCCCCCGAAATTTCGAATGCATACAAATTGTTGTTGTTTTGGAGTGGCGTGGTCGAATGGAGCGCTCGTGTATTGAGCCCTTAACATTTGGCGTGGACGTGGGTTCAAAGTTGTCAAAGAATCATGTATGTCGCAAATGCTTTATAAAATCTGAATATTGGTTTGTGAATATTAAAATAACTGAAAACCGATGTAAATATCGTCAGTCTTCAAAATATTGTAATGGGACGCGTCAGCGGATTCGACTCGACAAAAAAAGCTTCTCGATTTTCTCTAAGTTTTATATTAGGCGGCCATACAAAACCATCAAATTGTGTGCTATTACTCCAAGTTCAGCAAACCACTTATATTTAATTAAAATAGAAAGTGTTAAAAGTTTATTGTATGCATAGCCTTTTAATAAACGCCAAACGACTTTATCGGCACGTCAAGAGACGATTAGGTTGTCGATATCGTGTTGCGAAATGCCAATTTTTATTTATCGGCCCCTGTATAATCTTATACTTTATTAGCGCACTTAAAAAATGTCAAATATTGGCATGAAGTTGTCTGCTTTCCCAGTATTGGAAAGAATTCCTAAGTTAAGTAGGGCAGCACTCTCAGGGATTCGAATTCGTACCAAACGGATCCGATGATCGGTAGATGCATTCGTATCGCAATTTAGTTTCGGTTCGTATTTACTTTCGTATCGCATTTCATGATAAGGCCCCTGAGTCAATAAAATAAGTTGGTCTTTACCATTACTCTCGCCTACATATTAAGAATTACATTTAAGTATTCGATCCATCTTTCTAAGACTATTTTTTGAGTAATCATGCTACCGTTCTTATCTTTGCTTGTAGAGATTCTAGGGTTCTCCTCGTTTCATTGCTACGATTGAGTTCTTTCAGTGCTCTCATTTCATTCTGTACAGAGGTCAGCCTTATTCTCGTTGTCGAGTGACGTGACAGACGTTACTGCGATCTTAAATTGGTATTCTCATTGTCAATCTAAGAGACTCCTGGCGACTAGATCTACAAACGTCGTATTCTAATTGTCACAAGGTGGTGTGTGAAGTGATATTTCCCTCGATACGTTATAGGTATCGACAGTTTCATTCCACCGCGTCTCTCTTAGTCACGTCACTCGCCAACGAGAATAACCACCGGTATTCCTTTTTTCTTTTGTGTATTGACATTTCTATTCTTCTCTTTTCTTAATATGAGCATATTATCCAATTACATTTTATTATAAGATAAAAATTATAGACACAAAAGAGCAATTTTTCAAAAAAGAAAATTTTATTTAACAAAATATACCTAACAAGCTACAATACTTTCATTTACAATATTCTTTTAAAAAAACCAAACATTGAAAAGGCCTCTATATTGTCTCATCATTAAAACCTAAAAAACGAGAAAAATAACACGTAAAACAATAAATCAGTCATTTGGTTTTCAAATGAATGAATTCTGTTTGTTCAGTATAAAATCACTAAAAAAATCGTTGTATCTACTACTTCTAGCCACCATAATCCGAAATCTTTCTAGATTAGATTTTAGTTTATTTATTTATTGTATATATATTTTTTTTAAAAGTGTGATTCCAATAGTTTCCCTTTAGCTGCATTTTCATTGTTTTAGAGCAAAAGACACAAAATAAACGACGTAAGAAAAATAAAAAAAAAATATTTAAGAGATTACTAAAAGTGTGCAAGTTTTTTTTATTACATATTATTTTTAGTAAGAAAATATTGTTAAAACTTATTTTGTGCTAAGGTAGGAAAAATAGTAGTAGTATAAAAACACTACTAAGTAATTACCGAAACCAAAGCAAAAACAAGCAATGAGGTGAGAGCATCAACGGGGCGATTGTTATTTTTTTTTTAATTTGACAAAAACCGCTAGACAAAAAAAACAGTTAATTGTAAGGAAAAAACGAAAAAAATAAAATCTAAACAAAAACAAATTAAAAACAAACAACAACAAATTAATTGTATTTTTATTAAAAAAACTTTTAATACTTTCAAAATGAATTCTTACAAGTTAGTGATAGACATATTTACAGTCCGTGAACATCATTCCATTCGCACTAAACAATCTTGTCCAAAATAATAATATTAATAATAATAATAAACGGTTCTATTCTAGGCCATTTAGAAAAGAAACATACGAATTTGAAATCGATTTTAGTCATGACTACAGTTCAATAAGCGGCTTTTCAGCATCTTCCTTCCTCCTCCAGTAAGCATTTATATCGTCTAGAACAACTTTACGAAAAGCTTCGTGCACTGTCTTAAAAGTGCGTTTTTCATTACTAATTGAATTTCCTACTTGACTGGTGTTGTTAGATTGTGATGATTGCGGTATTGCTCCAGATCTTCCCGGTGCTCCCATATATGCTATACTACCATTGAGGAAGGCAGCCTCTCCAGCTGAAATTGGACCATATCCAAACAGACAGTAGACACAAGAAGGACGGATGGTTGTGGTTGAACGAAAGCAAATGCAATAAAATATTAAAATAATAATAATTAGCACAGAAATACTCAAAATGCATAGTAACAATAATAGAGTTAACTTTGCGAACATTTTTTGTATTTTCTTTTAAGTTTTATAATTCAAAAACTAAAATCGGATTCCATGTAATAATATATATTGACTCACGAAGCGGAACAGTTGAAAGTGAAATTGGATACTTTTATTTTAGGGGCGCAAAAGGTGACCTTAATGTGGTGTTTGTGAAGATAAGAATTTTCATTATCAATTGACGTTACAACCCGATAAACATATTTGCATATATAAAGTTAAAATGATAAAGAAACAAAGTAGTTTAAAGTAACAAGTGTTTCAACAATAACATAATAAATTTAAGTGCATTAAATAAAAGTACTGTGCAAAATTCGTAATTCTTAACTACATGATTTGATTCATTAAGCCATTTCTAATCAATATTGTGATAGTATTAATAAATAAATACAAATATAAAAAATCACGCACCATTTTCATTGATTGTTGTTTTCTTTTCAAAAATATCTACAAACTTTTTCATAATTAACTCGGGTTGTAATCAAATCAATGTGTGAAACCTTAAACTGGTTTACAGTTCAATGAAAGAAACAAAACACAACCAGAGCACGTTATCAATAAAACTGCTTGCTAAACAGGATTAACACACCGATAGCTGTCTAGTTTTTACATATGCATTTCTCACATTCTTTACTGATATGAAATGCACGCTTTAAGTTGATATAATCTACAACAAAGATAAGAAAAGTTTCATGTTGTTTATTTTTATTTGATCTTAAAGTGATTTTAAGTTTGCAACTGAGTTTTTTTTTCACGGATATAGTAGTACGAAATTTTGTAGCGCACGCAAAACACACTGCACTTATTCGTGAGTTCTCTTTTACTAATAAAGTATTATATTTCGATGTGCTATGCACTTTAAGTTCAGTCTCTTGGGATATTTAAAAAAATCGATTGGTATTGAAATAAACTAAAAAAAATATTTTGATTTCTATTTTTGTAAACAACTACTTTTCTTATGCTAACAGCAATGTGGCCACTTGGCAAAATGAACACAATCAATCTTGTTTTACGTTTCTCTGTTAAATTACGAAGACATAATTCTTCAAGCAAAAATGAAAAAGAAAAAAACATTATACTCACGTCACGTTGCGATGTAAAACTGTTTAGTCATTGATTGGTGCCACTAGGTAAAATTTTGCTAAATCATTTCACCTGTTGCAGCACCCGCGTAATTTTCTATGGCATCGACAGAATAGCTTTGGATTCGTGTCTATCTGTCTTATTTTTTTTTGGTTCTTAAAGCTGGCATTACATTTTGTTGTTATTTATAACTTTCTCTTTAATGTACAGTAGGCAAAAACCATATAAGTTCTTCGATTTTGTAAAATTCTTAGATAATCAAATAATTAGGGTGACTTAAAACATTTTTGTCATTTTGAAATTTTATAATTATTTTGTTTTATCCAAAAATATTTCATTTTCTTTTTAATAGAAAAATATCTTATTTGGTTACATCAAATCCACCTTCTTACATAAACGCCCATATTCATTTCCCACTTATGATTGGGCAAGTATCTAGGAGATTTCGAATGTTCGAGAGTTTATGATTCGGTGATAACGTAAATATTTTATATTAAGTATCCTAACGCGGCTAAGGAATTTTTGGGGGCGCGGTAGAAAGGATGTCAGGACACTTGTTGGCTTGATTACCGCTACACTTGTTAGCTATATTTGTTGGCTTGATGTCAGGGGACTTGTTGGCTTGATTGCCGCAGGCTTTGGCTTGAGGAGGATGAGTCTGCCCTTCATGTTCTCTGTGAGTTCCCCGCGATAGCTAGTCAAGCTTCTGTCGGGACACTTCGCTCAATTATCATCTAAGCAGAATACGGCTGGTAGTTCATTGTAGCTGTCTGTTCTGCGGACCACTTGCTTTGCGACTGTGACGCTACAGCGAGCGGGATATTGAGTATCCTCTATCGCGACTTACCTGCTGCCAGAGAGTTTTGGGATATTTTAGGCAAATCAAAAGCCTTAACGTGGAAGGTTTTAAACGACGGGGATGGCACAATAGACCAAATAAAATAGGTCGCAGTGTCCGCCAAGGCGCACCTAAAGAAGAATGAATGAAGGAACCATCAGAATCTTCGAAAGGAAATCCTAAGAGAAATATTGGTTCTTGGAAGGGTTAACTAAAGCGCATGGAGTATTAGAACGAACGGAGAGCTTGTAGAAGTGTATGACGAAATAAATATAGTTACAAACATAAAGTTGAGCAGACTACGATGGTTCCGTCACGTTGAGCAAGCCTCGGAAGAAAGAATCTAGCCCGGATTTTCAATGGTAGATCATTAAGTAAAGGAAGCGTTGGATGATAGGTGGCTGGATGACGTGCTAAAAGATATCCGAAGGTGGATGGATGGCTTGCTAGAAGATATACGAAAACTTCGTATAACAAACTGGAAAGAACTAGCAAAATGTAGAAGCCACTGGAAGAAAAGACCGAGTCTTACAACAGTCCAGTCGCCATTTAAGAAGAAGAATCTGTTACAGAAACATTCATTTGAATATACTTAAGTCAATTCCGCTTCTCGTTTTAGACACTGTGTTTCCTGTGGAGTGCTCACCTGGCAAAATGCTAAATTTAAATTAAAAACCAAATTTTTTATCCCCCACGTCTTGTTCGACGTGAATTTGATAAAGCTCGACTTCTTTTAATATAAAATGGTTAAACAACTAAACAAATAATTTTTATTAAGTTTTTCTCAATTTTAATTTCACGCTAGTTTTATAATTGCTTTCAAAATCAAAGTGGTATACGAATACGCATTCATTTCCTGGCTATTCGCGTAAGCCTTTTAAAAAAAGCCCACAAAGAAATAAAATGGAACCATTTAAATCAATGAAATCAACCAACACTTTCGACTGATGTTAAAATAAATTCGACGGGATATGACTACAGATAATAAACCTTTTATTACTAGTTCCAGGTGTTTTTTTTCTACTTCTTAACGTTCCCCATACTTTTTAAAAATATTTGCTGATAAGGACTTTGTCGGTCGTGTTCTTTAAAGCTTAACAGACAAATTACAATTACTTGAATAAATTTTTTTGTAATAAATGTCGATGTGTCACAGCCATAGCTCGAATTTCTTTGAATTATATTTTAACGGCTTCAATTATATTTCAATAAAAAACAATATACAACTGTTTCTTCTAAATTGCTTAGGAATATCTATTATTGTCCTTAAGGAATAAAAATTAAAATCAATGCTGCAAGTTTCGTCTCGTGTTTTGTTATCCAAGGTCCACGACTGAATAAGTATTTAAGTAGTTGCATGTTTATTTTAAAACATTCATTATAAGCAGTTAGAAATTTGATTTTTAATGTAGAGCAAATAGATTCCATTCGAATTCTTTCTTATAAAATATTGTATTCATAAAAATATAAAAGAAAATAAAAATTAATTCGATTGTTTGGATAATAAATGAATTAGTTTTTTTGTTCCCAAACCTTTCCAGCTTAAAAGAAAAAAAAATTATTATAAGCCGCCTTTTCTTATCATAACTACTTGAAAAAAAAATCATTTAGAAAGAAAATAGTGCCCCAAAAAATGCCCACAAAGCTGTTCGCCACGTTTTTCAATGAAATAGCAAACAAAAGATAAAAAGCATGCAATGGTAAAAAATCATTGTAAATCATTACAAACAAAAAAATGAAAAAGAAAAACAGGACATTTACTTCATAAATTACCTGGCGTCGTAGTCGACGCAACAGAAGTTGAAATTTTTTCTGCCGTTGATGGCATTGCAAAAACGGGAGGCGGAGGAGCTGGTCTATTAAAAGGATTTTGTCGTCTAGGCGGCGGTTTCGGTGCAACAGGTTGCATTGTTTCTTGAATACTTTCTAGAAGGCATGTAATTTATCTAGCGATATTCTACACGCTCAATATGCACAGCTTATTTAAAATTAAAAATTACTAAAACTTATTGCGGGGGAAATTTTAATTACAAAAGTGCGGAGTAAAATCAGTAAAATACTGATGGTAAGAACTGTAATATTATTTTTAGCTTTTTAATGAGCGATAACATAGAAGAGTTGTAGTAAAATAATTTCAAAACAGGAATCAAATTCAAGTTATCCTTAATTTTAAATAAGCTATGCAATGTATACAATTTATAGCATACAATTCCAGCACTCACTTTTTTGAGAATCTTCGATTTCGTCAAGTTGTCTTTGGAGTTCAGCTAATAAAAGTTTCTTATATTCATAACCAGCGCACGTTAGAGATTTCATCCATCGTTCCATATTCTCTTGAGAATTAGTATTAAGTATATATGTCCTATTTCCGTCGAAGACTATCTGAAAGCTATACGGTTGTTCGCTGTCTTCAGCCAATTCTATAATAAATTTTTAGCTATCAGAATAAATAAATGATAAAGAATTTAATGATAAAATTTACCGATAATGCAACCTTCTAATATAATTAGGCCTAATGGTTCTTTATCACCTTGCTTTTCGAAATAAAATAATAAATTTCCTTTTAAGACAAAATATCTTTTTTGCCAAGCCTTATTTACTTCCCCCCTCTTGTTAAGATATCCTTCTAAATCATATGGTGGAGTTGTGGCAAAAACACACAGGTTCTTCTCATTGATTTTCATTGTTTAATAACATGCATACGGATTACGTTTTATTTTTTTATTATCAAATCAAGTATATGATGAACACTTATGACTAATTTTGATCGCTGGACATATTACAAAAAAAGAAACCCTTTCACTCTAAATGATGATTTTTTTTGTTAAGATAGACACATATAATGAAATATATTAACACAAAGTACTGATTTATGATGAATACTAAAAGGTTAGAAAAGTTTGGAACACAAAACGATATGATTATAAAATTTTCCACCTATTTTATTAGAGTGAAATTGAGAAATCTTCTAGGTGGGCGCAGTTCTGTCATTTTGCAATGTTTGACATTTTAAACGTAAATTGCCAGATGAATGAAATAAATATTGAGCTACATTGCAGAACTTACAAGTTAAAGCATCTACGTAAACTTTTTATCAAATTGCTTTAAACGAAATTTGCAAATCTAATTTTGTTTTAAATAAACTCTTTAGATTTTTTTATATATATTTCTAAGAATAAGTGGTGTTTTTTGTTTTGGAAATATGTTTTGTGTATATGCCTGTGCCTTTTTTTGCTCATTATGACGTCCGAGTTCAATAATTTAGACCATTTAAAACCATACCAAAGCTGTCAAAATTTGCAATGCAGCAATACGTTGGCGCGCCAGAATATTTAAAATAATTTCAAGAACACAATGTCCACAAAACAAGTAATATTTAATATATAACGTAATATTTAAAAATAAAAAATTACATTCCAGAAAAAGTGGTTTACATCGGCATTTAGTCAAGAATCAATTTCTGATGAACCATCAAGGAAAAAGTCTCGAAGTTCCTCAGTGTTGGATACTGATGATTCCTCATTGAGTTTGTCCGGGCCAAAATCTCCTTTAAAATTCAATACTCAAAAAGTTGCAGAATTTAATTCATCAAATTGGTTAGAGAATTTTGTTCCAAAATGCATTTCCGATTTAGCAATACATCCCAAGAAGATACAAGAAGTTCAAGATTGGTTTAAACATTGCGAAGTAACTAGGAAAAAATATCCTGGACAGATTCTTTTAGTAACTGGACCAGCAGGATCTGGGAAAACAGCTACTGTAAAAACAATTGCAAAAGAAATGAAATATGACGTTGTAGAATGGATTAATCCTATTGATATTGATTTAGCCAGTGATCGAGGAGATCAAG